>OY365812.1:35266526-35291526 GCA_959347315.1 Bimastos eiseni | reverse complement strand
GTTTATCTCGCGGTTGGTGAGCCAAGAGAAACAAACGAGATGCTTTATATCACGAGTGCGAATCTCGAATGACAGCAGGACAGCTTGTTGCCAGTGCTCCTATAATCGAGGCGACAAGAGTGCGCCGATTGATGAAATGGTTCGCACGGATCGAACGATGATGACATCGATCGATTCAATAAGTGATCGAGTTCAGCAATGACTTAAAATCTGACTAGCTGACTGACTGTTTATTTCTGACCGACTGACCGACTAGCTAACTGACTGACTAAATGACTACAGCGGGCTGGAGGACTCACTCACTGACTAACCAACGAATTAAGTGATTGACTGGCTGACTTACTAACAGGCTGACTCACTGACTGGTTAAATGACTGACTGGCTCATAGACAGACCAACTGACTGAAAGACTGACTAACTAATTTACTAGTTGAGTAACTGACAAACTATCTGACTGGCTGACTGACTGATTGAATAATTAACTATTATAACTGAACTATTGACCGACAACCTGACTGACTGACTAATTATCTGCCATGCTGATTGACTGACTGACTGACTAACTGACTGACTGACTGGCTGACTGATTTCTGACTGACTGATGACTGACTGACTGACTGACTGATTTCTGACTGACTGATGACTGACTGGCTGACTGACTAACGGACTGACTGACGGACTGACTGATTGACCAATAGATTTCATAGGATTATATACACCTATCAGTTTATGTTATTTTGCTTTGTATACAAACAATTTAACAAACAATTGTACAAACTTTATGTTCTGCTGTTTTCTGCTCTTTGTCATCGATCACTTTAGTTGACTCCTTGTCTTCTTTTCATCGTTACTTCTCTTATCTTCGTCTTCAATATTTCCTCAGTTCAATCTCTCATCCTTTCCCCATTTCCATTCTTTTATTAACCATATCTTCTCGTCCGCTTCATATGTGACCTTCCGTGTCCCATCAACTCGCTGTGGTTATCCTTATCGTCGCCTCTGCTTCCGTTTTGTACAATTCTACTTACAAATCTCATCTTGCTGACCTTTCCATCCCAGGACTTCCTTCTCTCCTTCTCACTAACATTACATCCTCCTCGCTCTTCCTCTTCTTTCGCCTTCTTCCCTATTCCGCCTTCTCTCAATTACCCTGTCTTCTTCTCCATCTCCTTGACTTCCCTTCTAACCACACCATCTCTCTCTCCTCCTCCTCGTCGTTGTCGTCCTCCTCCTCCTCCATTCTATCCTCTCCTTCACTTCCTCTTTCATGAACTTCCTCCTTCTCTTATTCATCATCCCATCCATCCTCTCTCTCTATCCATCTTTCCACCTCCGTCTCTTATTAGTCTTCTTCCTCCTATTTCTCCTCACTTCCTTCCTCCCCTTCCTTCCCTCTCCATTTCCCTTTCGTTTTCCTCCATTCTAGTCTTCATCTCTCCCCATTACCACAGCCCATACGTCAATTTTGGTTTTATGAGCCACTTTGCCCCGCCAATGGCAGGCACTGCAGACCCTTCGCGGCCAAGAGCAAACCTCTTCTACTCCACTCTCGAATGCGCTCAACAATCGACAGATTTCACTTTTCTTGTTTTCTTTCTTTATTCCCCAACTAAGACGAATAGACACCCTAAAAACGGTGTCTGGTCACAAATGCACAGCAAGTGTGGCCAGAGGGTTCTGAGATGCATGAAACTTTCACCAAAATCCGCAGTTGTCTAGTGACTAGCATTGTACCGAACAGGCATTCGAGAGGTCATCTGTGGTTATAATCCACAGGGATTCGCCGCCATAGTTAAATTTGTTGCTCGATTAGTCGGCTCCACGTGGGCCGTCCAACTCCGTGGTAAATAGCCGGTCCTCTGGGCAAAAGTCCTCGTGCTGCCCCCTATCGGACGGCCTGGATACGACTGCTGCCGATGGTTACTTCTGATTTAGTTGCAATTCAAGTAACAAGCTGTTCGTGAAAGAGAGTTAAATTAGTTCTTGGACACAATAATAATAATAATAATGATAATAATAATAATAATAATAATAACAATAATAATAATAATAATAATAATAATAATAATAATAATAATAGGCTTAGGCTATAATCTTTCTAAAACAAAAACAGTAAAAATTGATTTAGGCATGACACAATAAGGCGTTGTTAATCTTGCATCGTAAAGGCACAGACGACTTCATTAAATAGTTGGTGTGCGGCTTAGGTTAGTCACTACAGAAGTGAGTAGCAAAAGTTTAATGAACATGCATCAGAACAGAACGAAATGGCTTTTAATTTTGCTTCATTTATCGTAGTCTCTGGAAGGAGAAATGGGACGGGCGTACAGAAAGAGAACTGACCACTCGTCGTCATAAGTCATGGTTATGGAAATGAAGTTGCAAACGCTTTATATTCCAGTGGCTATTTCTCAGCGTATATGAATCATTTCTCTTCTTCCCTTGACCAAGAAAAACAAGTAACACACGAAAATTCATGATCTCTGTTTCCAGATACAAAGCCGCTGCGTGGTCCCTGGAAAAAAGTCCCGCAAGTGTCCAATGTCCACTGCAACCTCACTCCCCGTTCCAGAGTTTTACCGAGCATTGGCTTTTTAATTTGTCCTGGCAGTCCACTAACATGTAAAGCACCCTAGAAGTAGCTTGCCGTCGATAGCGTTATATAAATGGTCGTTATTACAATTACAAAACAGTATTACAGATCCGAAACAGTAATAATGCTAAAAGCATCAGTAGAACCTTATTGTCTGGCAATTATAGGCTTGTAAGTAAGTATGTAATCGAGCATTTACATAGCGCCCCTTCAAGATATCTACTTATTCCATTAAAAAGGCGAAGAGGGAAAGGAAGTCTGGGAAGAAATGCCTGATGGCTAGAACATTTTAACAATGCTTCCAAGAAGGTGAAAAAATTTCGATCACAATTCAAAGCCGATTAATTTTAATTTTAATTTTATTGATATACTTTTTAAGAGTAATCAGCGTGATTTTAGCAAGGATGCAGGAGTCGTGGACTAAGATAGGACACTTCCTATCTCCGCTGTGTGTTTGTATGATTTTAGTGGTAGTCAAAGCACTAAACACACAAACCGTTGCGCCACGTAGCGACTGGATTGACGGTATCTTAGCAACGACAATCGCGGTCAATCCAAGCGCAGCAAGGTGCGGTGGACGTTCAGATACATTGAGTGTCATATCTGAGTCAACGACTCTAAGATCTTTAATTATAGAGCTTCAATAATAGGCATAGTATACATGCGGTTATACATTTCGATTTCCAATACTTCATTTTAACATGCAGATAATCATTAATCGCTGGACCGAATTCATCTGTCCATTGTTAAAATGTTCTAGCGATCAGGGTATGGTGTATGTTCTTAACCAAAACTCACACGATACTTACACCTAATACTAATATAGTAAGCTGCACGTGTTGTAATGTACCAAGTAAATTTCTGTCGACGGCTACAGCTTTTGTTGTCAAAAGCTGTCGTTAAAGTCTGGATCCATATTTGCAGCTGAACTCGTGGCCCAGACACTAGGACTCAATATTTGTCGAATAATGCTTGGTTGGTTATTTAGATCACAATTTCAAGGAAACATCGCTGTCCTTTCTAACCTTTAATTGGATAATGGTTGACAAAATCTTCAATCGCTGTCGTGTTTTGCCGTCTGTAGAATGAACATTTTAAAACGTAGAGATAGCTGACTGAATGACTGACTGACTGACTGACTGACTGACTGACTGAATGACTGACTGACTGACTGACTGGCTGATCCATTCATTCATTCATTCACTCATTCGATCGATCGATCGATCAATCAATCAATCAATCACTCAATCACTCAATCACTCAATCACTCAATCACTCAATCAATCAATCAATCTCTGACTCAATCAATCAACCAATCAAATAGCTCAATCACTCACTGACTGGCTGAATCACTCTCACTGACACGTTTATATTTCGGGACATATTGCATCGTGTCTGATGCCACCAGAGACGAGAGCGGAGAGCGCGTAATATGAGCGACGCTTGGAAAACTCATCGGAGACGGAGGGAAGGGCGGAGGGTAGACCCGGAAGTGGGCACTTGACGCGGAATGTATTTCAACGTCATGGAAAACCGATTGAGCCATAGATCTTACCGGATGAATTCCAAGCGTCCGCAAATTGCTCGGCACTCGTGTGCGCACCGGTTCAGCGGTAGTCGCGCTATTAAGTGAGGTCACGTATGACTTAGACCAAAGCCCACTCGACCCCTTGGCTCTGTACCCCAGCCGATCCCACCCCCGGCGAAAGCCAACTAGACGGGCTCGGCGTCTACCTCCGCGGCACTGCCCGGCCACCTAGCGTTCCACCCCGAAATGACGTCGCTATATTTTTTAGCCAGTGCTCACCGTCATCAAACAAGGGTCTGCGGCGCCGTGCCCCTCAGAAGTCTACCGACCCCCCTGCCTCCGTCTCTTCCAAACCCACTCCCCCGCAAGCCACGACTGCGCTTTTCGATTAGCCATGTACCGGTCCGTCCGCCTCAATCGACGCTTACCTATAACGCTTTCCAGAGTGTCCGCTTATCTGCCAGGTGGCTGCAAGAAGGGCGCTCCGAGTCGGTCGTTTAGATAACGCGCCTCAGAGCAGTTCTCCGAGCGCCGCCGAAGCAGCCTCTGCCGCCGCCGCTCTCCGGTTGCTCTACGCTTGCTCTCAGCGCTTCGGGCAGCAACTCTCGTCTGGACATCGGACTTTATTAGCCAATAAAGAACAGAAACGACGGCTGATTAATTGCTGCATTAGCCGCGGAAACAGACAAATTGCGAAATGATTGCGGCCAAGCAAAGTGACAGGGTTTGCGCGTCGTGTGTTTATGTATAGTGTGTAGTATTATATATATATATATATATATATATATATATATATATATATATATATATATATATATATATATATATATATATTATAGGTCCGTGGCTGTTTTGAGTTTTTGACGCTAGAATGGTGCAGATGGCGTCGTTTGATGGAAGCAGTGACTGTTCGTTGCTTATGACTCATCTGTACACCTATATTATGAATGACTGTAATATAGTATACCGGAAACGTACCTCTCCCAGCCCAGTTTAGTATCATCATCATCATCATCATCATGGTCGTCGTCGTCGTCATCGTCATCATCATCGTCATCGTAAACGTCATGGTCGTCGTCATCGTCATCATCATCATCATCATCATCATCCTCATCATCATCATCATCAACGTCATCGTCATCGTCATTATCATCATCATCGTCATCGTCGTCGTCATCGTCATCGTCGTCGTCATTATCATCATCATCGTCATTTTCATCGTCGTCGTCATCGTCATCATCATCATCATCATCATCATCATCATCATCATCATCATCATCATCATCATCATCATCCTCATCATCATCATCATCAACGTCATCGTCATCGTCATTATCATCGTCATCGTCATCGTCGTCGTCGTCGTCATCGTCATCATCATCATCATCATCATCATCATCCTCATCATCATCATCATCATCATCAACGTCATCGTCATCGTCATCGTCATTATCATCATCATCGTCATCGTCGTCGTCATCGTCATCGTCGTCGTCATTATCATCATCATCGTCATTTTCATCGTCGTCGTCGTCATCGTCATCATCATCATCATCATCATCATCATCATCATCATCATCATCATCATCATCAACGTCATCGTCATCA
This sequence comes from Bimastos eiseni, assembly GCA_959347315.1. NCBI lineage: Eukaryota > Metazoa > Annelida > Clitellata > Crassiclitellata > Lumbricidae > Bimastos > Bimastos eiseni. The sequence continues at coordinate 35,285,797 of OY365812.1, read as the reverse complement.
TCATCGTCATTATCATCATCATCGTCATCGTCATCGTCGTCGTCGTCGTCATTGTTATCGTCATCGTCATCGTCGTCGTCATCGTCGTCGTCATCATCGTCATCATCAGCATCATCATCAATTCCAGATGCCAGAAAACTGAATACCTCTACCTAAAACGTAAATAAAAGTCACCCTATTAGATGGAATAAAATTGACATGTCCTGGCTTCCCTCCTCTTGACTTTCCTTCTTTTGAAGGACACCGCTCTGGAACTGACTCCTCTTTTCCATTCAGTCCTATTGAACCCATGGCATATCCTTCACGACCTTCTCCCTCTCCGTAAGATCATTCCTTACAACATCCTATCCAGACTATATGACGTCATCCTACCTATTATAGTTGATGCCTTTGTAGAAAGATCTTGTATTATGCGAAAGCTGTATGACTTTGTTTATGCTATTAATTATCTGGTAAATAGCAATTGTGCGCTGGCTGGTATTCTCAGAAAGCATAAGCTTACTTGCCAACTTACTATAATATTATAATATAATGGATTGATGTCGCTATATAAATTACACAGCAGCTGGCATATTAAATAAAAAAAATCACTTTGTTACGTTGCTGGAATAGAAGATCTTATTAAACAGAAGACACATTATTATATTTGGTAGAAATCACTCTATTGAATAGAAGTAACTATATTAGATATCAGTCAATATATATATGATATATTTATATATATACCGATATCCTATAACTGCGTGCATGTATGTATAATGTATCTGATAATTGATGCAGCGCTTTTCAGGAGCCTACAAAGGCGCTATAAAAGGTCTTCTCAAATGTTATCTAATGATACTGAACTGTTAATTGACGCTATCTGAATCACATACGAAGTTAGACAGAAGCAAAAAGTGACTATAGAACGAAAACTGAAATTTATAAAAATTGATTTATGAGCCAAAAGAAAGAAAGACAGACAGACAGACAGACAGACAGACAGACACACCGACGGACCAAGACATAAGACGGACAAAGACATCCATAGACAGATAGACAGATAGATAGAAAGAATGTGACAATAGCGAATAAGAGAGAATGAGAGAGAGACAGACATACAGACAGACAGAGACAGAGAGACAGAGAGAGACAGAAAGAGGCAGAGAGAAAGAGAGTGAGAGAGACAGACAGACAGACACACAGACAGACAGAGGGACAGAGACAGACAGAGAGGTAGGGACAGAGACAGAGGCAGGCGTAAAGAGACAGACAGACAGAAATACAGACAGATTCAGAGACAAGCAGACAAGCAGACAGACAGAGACACCCGGACGAACAAAGAGTCAGACATACAGACAGCGAAACAAACAGCCAATGAAATCCAGACGATGTCAGCGCAGGAGAAACGGTATCAGTTGCGACGGTACCGCCATCTACCGGACTCCAAGGGAAAGTCAAGTGCAGACGACGTATACGAGGAGTACGACGATTCAGCTGATACTCGCCAGACGGCGTCCAACGACGGCGCTTGACCCACGGCGAATGACACCACTCAAGATATAGGTCCTGCTCCCCTCTCTCCCTTTCTCTCGTTCCCTCGTTCCCGTTCCCCTTCCCAGGCTTTTCGTCGTGGAAGAAACAGAGCTCGGTGGCGAACCCTTAACGATTATTAATTGCCGAGAGCTTCTGTTGGAGCCAGAGTGACTGCGAATCATGACATAGCGGACACGCTCCGTCCCTCTAAGTATACGCACGAGACTACTGTATATGCCAACGTATGCACGTACTTATGTATACAATAAATGTACTATATTGTATACATACAGGCTGTATATTAAGTATCCAGACAAGACTCGATCAAGTGTTCTTAATAATATAGATATATATATAACAGACACACATACATACATTCAGACAGACAGACAGATGAACTGTCTGTCTGCCTGTCCGTCAGGGCATACAGACAGATAGTAATGCAGACAGACAATCAGTTAGATAGATGTACAGATACACAGACATACAAACCTACAGACTGATTGACTGATTGGCTGGCCGACCGACCGACCAACTGACTGACTGACTGACTGACTGACTGACTGACTGACTGATTGACTGATTGGCTGGCCGACCGACCGACCAACTGACTGACTGACTGACTGACTGACTGACTGACTGACTGACTGACTGACTGACTCACTGACTGACTCACTGACTCACTCACTCACTCACTCACTGACTGGCTGGCTGACTGACTGACTGATTGACTGACTGACTCACTGACTGACTCACTGACTGGCTGACTGACTGACTGGCTGACTGACTGACTGGCTGACTGACTGACTGACTCACTGACTGACTCACTGACTCACTCACTCACTCACTGACTGGCTGGCTGACTGACTGAAAACGGAGTTCATCGTGAATCTATTGCTGTACCACCTCACGACCACAATCGTCACCGATTACCATCATAGCACTGAGCGGTTTGACGACCTCGGATTTCGACCTAGCATCGGAACTAACATTAGCCTGGCCATTAAGAACTTCCTTTCTATATAGCGCCCGCTAATAAACTGGTTCTCTTCACGTGGCCTTTGTGTGGTCCTAAGAAATGTCGATGAGTTACATTACATTACATCACATACATCACAATACAATAATTTACATTACGTCACATTACATTACATTACGTTGAATTACATTACTTCAAGGCTTAGCGGGGTCTTGCTCCGAGATACCTGGTTGACGTAATACTTCGGCCTCATTCAGTTTCCTCCCTCCCCGTCCACTTCGTTCGTTCAATGGACTTGACCTCTTGGTTCCTCGATCTTTTGTTTCAATTGGTTCTTCTTTATGGAATGCACTTGCTCCATCTGTTCGCTCTAAAATTCTATCTGATAGTCTCTCATCGTCTTTTGCTTTTCTTAAAACCTATATACTTCCTCTCGCACTGGCAGCGCTTCTGAACGGTTCAACCTACAAGAAGCACTCTATAAATGACTAAATACAATACATTACATTACATTGAATTGGCTTCCGTGAAGTTGCTCTTGCCTTCACAGGGATATCTAGGTCATCTGTTGTTAAAGAAAGGGTCACCCTTTGGAATATATTGCCCAGCAACCTGCTATATCGTCTACCCTGGTCTTCCTTCTGCTTCTGCCAGTCTGCCTCCCTCCCTCCGATAGCCAATCTATCTTCATGCTCTTATATCAGAACTAATGGCGATATATAAATTCTACATTATCGTAAATATAGATATACAATTGCAATCAAAGTGATAGCGACAAGTGATTTGGAAACAATGGCTACTTAACCTATTCACTGATATTCATCCCATTAATGCCTGAATTTTTCCACTGTGCTATTTATCATCATATGTCGTCAGACTGACAAAATAAGAGATCAAGTGCTAAAAGAATTTTAGGGAAAAAAATGAAAAATAAAAGTGTCATTAAAAACGGTCAAAAATAAAAGTGTCATTAAGCACGCTTCACGGTACAAGGCACAGGTAAAATCCATTCTAACATTGTGAAAAGTGTGGGGTCCTTAAAAAAGGATCATATGCGTTAATGGGATAAGCGCCTTTCGATCGGTCACAGATGCATATCAAATAGAATTTCCATGATAATCATGAGAGGGAAACAATGAACAGAACAGCTTTGTTGAAAGTGAAGCTAACGGAGCTTTCAGTCATTCGCTAGAGGCGCCAGAGAGCTCGATTTACTTGAGCGTTACTTCCGCTTTATTCGTATGAAGCATAATTATGAATAGAGTAAACCAGATTTGTAAAATAAGCGCGTCCGTGGATATACAGTTATACATATATGCAAGCATGCATATATACATACATACATACATACATACATACATATATACATACATACATACATACATACATACATACAATACATACATACATACATACAATACATACATACATACAATACATACATACAATACATACATACAATACATACAAACAATACATACATACAACACATACATACATACAATACATACATACATACATACAATACATACATACAATACATACATACAATACATACATACAATACATACATACAATACATACATACAATACATACAAACAATACATACATACAACACATACATACATACAATACATACATACAATACATACATACCTACATACAAACATACATACATACATACATACATCCATACATACATACATACATACATACATACATACATACATACAATACATACATACAAATATACATACATGCATACATTTGCATATAAATAATTACACGCATACATATGTACATATCTACATACATACATTCATTCACACATAAACACATACCAAAAAAGAACTTACTGGTATACATACTTACAGATTTGTATACATACATAATAGAATACCTTTATTAGTGCATAGTTTAGATTTAAGGTACATATTTTTGCTGAGAGCCTATCTGATACATATTTTGTGCACAAAGACTCATTAGCAGTGAGCACAAATCTAAATGAATACACAAATATGATAACATACTTACACACATGCTCAAACGCGTACGCTCGTTCACGCGTAGGCGTATGCATGCATATAATGTTCATTCATTCATTCATTCATTCATTCATTTTCCGAAATTCGATACCGCCCTTCTTTCAACATTTTTTGCTCAGAAGTGCATACACACGCCTCGACGGCGGAATTGCAGTTGTACTGCAGAGCAATGTTGCGCGAAGGACTTGCTCAAGGTCCCTACACCGTGACTCCTCGGACGAGGGTCGAACCCGCTCACTCAACACACACTGAACGTTACGGGCTGACCGCTCTAACCGATCGGCCACCGTGCCGCACACTGTTGCAGCATAACGACACCATTTGGTAACAAAGATCATTAGCGTCGCCCTCCTTCGAAGATCTTCATCCAGGCTTTGGACTGGCACTGTCAGGAAGCGAACAGTGTTGGAGTTTACATGCATTTATACGCACAACGTACACACGCACGCATTCACACACGCAAAACTACTTGCTGACATACATGATGCTGAATGTATTTTAAATGCTAGAAGATTCAAGCTTCACTGCTTTCTATATTTGACCCGAAATAATCGAGTCACGTCGTCTTTTGTAGTAACTGCGCCCTACCGACCTACCCTCCTCATCTGTCCACCCTTGGGACTGGCACGGGTATATATACATTATTTATGTAAAATGTAATGGTCCTTCTGTGTGGAGTAATCTTATACGTAATGTACTAATGTCACACATTTACCAACTATTAGGTTATCTGTTTAAGAAATCAATCAAGAAATGATCGATTTCTGTGTATTAAGACACACGATATACTAGTACTGGATACACTCATACGGAAGACCACAATTAATTTTTTGCACTGACTACTGCCAAATACACTAACACTGACAGTGGGTCAACTCGAACCTGTTAGGTAAAGCTTTTCAAAACCCACGCCTTTAGTCGCGGATCGTAAAGCTTAACCTCAACCTTATCTCGTTCTTCCCGGCAGACCATGACGTGATGAGTGTCGCTCAAAAACCATTGACCGGTTGATTCATCAAAACACGTTCTCGATGGGCGTCCCATTCCATGTTCCTGGCCATACAATATTCGTGGTTTATCAAGATCGGAATTCAGCAAGAGAGCTGTTAGATCCGATACCAATATTGACCTCTCTTTGTTGACAGACACATACATTGGCCATTCTAATATGATTGCTTCTCCCTCCCCTTCACAAAATTCCTTCTGGATTTCAACCTCATCGGTTCTTCCTAAAGCGTTAGAAGTTTCTTTTATTTTAAGTATGCCGACTCTATTTATAAGATCTGCCTCACAACCATAGCAGGCGACAAACTGACCATCATCTAGCTTAACAGCGTACCAGGCTCTAAATATACGTATCTGTGTACCTACACCAAGATCAATATTACGAACGAGAACCCCATCAGCTGTGAATTCGTGCAACTTAGCTGAATGGTCTGCAGTCAAAATGACATTCGTATCACTTGCAACCGACAATAGACCTCCACGTCCTTCAATAACCCAATCCTTGATGATGTGTCCGTCAGTTGGATCAATTCTTAGAATTGTATTCACTTGTCCCAGCAGATCCCAATTTGATGTGTAGAGGCAGTTGTTAACGGAACAGGATGCTATGTTCTCAGGTTGAGTCATGCCATTCACTCGTATATATCGCTTGAATTCGAATGTCGTCGAGTCGTAGACTTCCATATATGAAAATCGTAGACGTGAGATAAACATATCATCACCCAGAACGGCGAGTCCATTGATGCCTGTAGTTAACAACGGAAATACATTTTGTGTCAATGATTCTGAATTGGATTAAATATTTCTAGGTTTATTCAAACGGCGACAGATCTTTCGACTATGTTCATGATAACTCTATAAGTTTATATAAACGGTTAGAATAATATTCTAACCGCTCATATAATGTGTCATGTCACATAGTCATTGTTGCTGCGCGACATTTGACTACACGAATGAGTGATGTCCAATGCGTTTTGTCTCATACGATTTTTATTAAACTTGTGCCTTTTAAATCAGTCCACGCCATGGCATTGTCAAACTAGCTGATTCTGGGTCTTCCACGACTTCGGCTTAAAATATTATAGCCTATTAATATGTACCTGGCACGCTTTCTGCACGAAAATCATCAAGAGCTACACGTTCCTCTTCAGATTTCTTGAAGTGGGCCCGCAATTGCTTTTTATCGGAGTCGTCCCGATTCTCAGTAGTTGCATCGTCTGAAACTACGAAAGGATTTATTCGTTCTCAAATTGTACTTGAGGCTCTTTGATAATTTGTAGAGAATAACGTCGTTTTATTTCGAATGAAGTGATTGTAAAATTTCATGGCATATATTGGGAGTTAGGTTAGAAATTCATTCACGTAGATTTGACACTGTGTCTGCCTCTCCGCCTCTCATCCAGTTTTCCTCACCCTCTCCCTCTCCCCTCTCTCATTCATTCCGTAAAAATGATAATAGCTGTTGTCAATTTCAAAATCATCCTGAATTTAACCGAATAATTGGCGCCCAATTAATGTTGTAAGTTAATGGCGTACAGGGAATGTATGTACATTGTATGGACCAGACCTATCATATCGTGAAGTGTTGTGGAGGTATCATGTATGTTCTTCTATATTATGTTCTCCCGGATGGGTGAACAATGATGGCTACCATAAACGTCGACCACTCAGTTGGGACAAACGTTGAATTAGGTGTTCTCTAGGACTCTGTCATAGTGCCTCTGCAGTAATTTAACACACTGTATAAAGCCAATCTGATCAAGATTAAGTCCATAAATAGGATCCCGATTCATCAGAATGCCGATCCAGTACAGAGCTTGACCTGCTTAAGATGCCAATCATCTGACACACTAGCGTGTTTGTACAATCAGTCGTTATTAAATTAGTTCAGTGTGAAGCCTAGGTTAATCAACTATTTCTACAAAAACGCGAAACATCTACATACCTTTATGATCTAGGAGGCGAAGTATGTCTTGAAATGACGGTCTTTCCTCGTAGATTGGCTTCCAGCATTCTAAACAACGATAAACAATGTGTTCATTTAGAACTTCTTTTCGTATGCTATGAATTTATTAATTTAACAGTGCGCGATCAATCAACTCTAACCTCTGATAAATGCAAGAATTTGTGCACGCATTAATGTGGCCAATGTGTAGCTATTGAGTTGCCCAAAAGACTTCCAAACAAATTGAGCTAAACATAAATAAGGCAGTGAAAGGAAGCGCGGAATCAACAAAGTCAAATCTTAACACGAACTTTAATGTGGCTCAAATACACTCAATTTCTTTATAATGCTTAGTCATTTTTACCACGGCGGCGTCCAACAATGGCGTACAAAACCTAATCCGTACTCTAGGACATTTAAGAAGATCCAGTCCAATGGATAATGTAAATAGAAATGTTTTTAGTTGAGAAAAAAGTGTCAAAATCAATTCTACTCAGAGGAACGAGCGCAGGGAAAGTATGACATAATTTAGTAGGCTTAAATCAACTCAAAAGAATCGCTCGACAAATCAATTCAGGGTCTAAAGTGCGACCAAAGAAAAACAATCAGAATACAAAGTCTCTCAGCTGTGACACAAGACTGTGGAAAACAGAGCCTACCGATTTAATTGGCTGAAAATACCCCCAATTTACGGGACGAGGAGGGTAAATTTACTGCACGTTAGATATTTAGAGCTAAGTAGGCCTAGTTATAACTTCGGTCATCAGGATTAAACAACGACTTTCATTGAATTAAGCTTATAAATTAGTAACAGCGAGAGGATGAAAGTTTTGTATAATTTCAACTTACTGTTGAGAAGTAGTTGAAACTCATCTGGAACTGACTTTTTTACAGGTAAATTACCCAACTGTCCAGTGATTGATTTATGCATAAGTGTATGTGGATCTACGCCTTTATGCGGAATGTCTCCAGATAGCATCTCCCATACCACCACTCCATAGCTGAAATGGAAGATTGGTAATCAATCAAGTCCTGAACGACATAATTATGAACGTCTAAACAGTGCATTCTAGTGATAACAAATGCTTCAGAAAGTGTACTTGATATAAAATGCAACGAAATTATTTTTCCATGACGTTTCATGTTTCATCACTGTATACATTTGGATGAGTCTTAAGGTTTGTAGCCCGAAGGAGACTTTGGTCGTCAAATGACACGAAATTAATATCAACAATATCTTCACCTGTTCAGGTCACGAATGGAATCCTGACCTGGGGAAGTATTTTTTAGAATGAAGTTTAAAATGATTATGATGTGGATATTTCTTGACTTCATAATACAAGTACACAAATCGCTGTACGCGACGTTTTGGCACAGCCGTTTTTGCGCAGGCCGTTTTGGCGCAGGACGTTTTGACGCAGAACTCCGATACAATAATATTGTATATTATATAAATATATTATGACAATCTACCACTTTAGTGTCGTAAATTATTCCCCATGGGCTCATGGCAAATCACGTTAAGCCTCGGGATCTTCGGGTTAGAAGAGGGATCGGTGAAAAGAATCATGTTTATACCAGAAGCTGGATAAATAAAAAGGATACTGTTAAGCTGGGAGCTGGATTGACGAAAGAGCTATGCTTAAATGGAAGCTGAAAAATAATCATACTCAAATGGAAGCTGGATTGATGAAAAAATCACGCCTTAATGGAAGCCGGATTGACCAATAAAATAGACCCTATTGAATTGGAAGCGGAATTGATGAAAAGATTGTGACTAAAAGGGTTCCATGACGAGTAGAATTCTCAAACCCTTCTAGCTTCTATTTAAGCATGATTCTGTTCATCATTCCAGTTCCCAGTTTAGCATAATTATTTTCATCAGTCACACTTATTATTACATATATATATATATATATATATATATATACATATATATATATATATATCTACGCCAAAACGTCCTGCGCCAAAACGGCTGCGCCAAAACATCCTGCTCCGTACAACTCGCGTACGGCCTACTCAAGAGTCCTAGACAACTTATTCTCTAACTGAACAGATTTCTACCGAACATCTCAAACAGATAATGTGTTTGGCTTAAATCGTTCCACGATTGATCCTGTGAGTACTACAGAAACAGAGCTTATATATAGGTTATATAAGTACAGATTAGTTTAATATTGATTGCGATGGATGTGACTCACCTCCATACGTCACTGGCTTTGGAAAACCATTGTTCTCGAATTACTTCAGGTGCCATGTAAGCACATGTTCCCACAAATGACATAGTGGTCGTATGATCGTGTTTTTTTACTTCATCAAAGTCTGCAATCTTCAGGGTCACCGTCGCGAGAGGATTACGATAACTAAAAGTTTCCATCAGCAAAACTGCGCAACATCAAACATGCATACACGTTGAAACATATAGTACACGCGGAATAATCATTAAATTACTACATTACATTACATGTTGTACATGCGGAGTAATCGATATGCTTTTTTCCAGGCTCAAAGCATTAGAGAGGATTCATCAGGAAAATTGCGCGAAGTAAAATCTCAATTAAGGCGGAATAATTGATATGATTCGATTCCAGTCCTAGAGCGTTAAAAGGATGGACAGGAAAATTTAAATTAAGCAACGCATAAAGTCAGGTCAAACTTTTGCCAGTTTCAAGTTGAGCTGTATTTTCCGATATCGAATTTAGCTCTCATCAACAACACAGCGATGCATTATAAAACGTTATTTTAAATTTGCATTAGAGCCATTTACCATAATGTGAGTCTTGTTTGGAATACATAATTTCATGTCCATTATTGGATAGCGATTGGCATGGTAAATTTTTTAATGATAAAAAGTGGTTTAGAAAGGTTAGATGATTTCGATTGGCTTACTCACTGTTTGAAGATTTTAAGTCTCTGTGAACAATGTTTTTCTCATGTAGGTACAGCATTCCCTCTGCAATCTGTTTTGCCCAGTCAGTTACGACGTCATAAGGCAGTGCATTCAACGACCTTAGAGTTTTATGCAGCGCACCACCAACAGCGAATTCCATCACAATGAACATTGCCTTCGGAAGTTGGTCTAGATAAACTGAGTAAATTCTCATCAAGTGTTTATGCTTCAGCGAAATCCAAATATCTATCTTTGCCTTCATATCCTTTTTGAATTGTTCAGTAACTTTGGCATCTGCGAACGTAGCTTGTTTAATTGCCAATTGCATTTTTTGTCTTTGAATGGGACCATAAACATTTCCAGATGCTCCCTTGCTCAAGTAATAATCAAACGTTGTATATTTATTGAAAAAGTCGGAATCAAATTTACCAGATGCTCTTCTGCTTGAATACTTGGCAAAAAACCTGCCAAAAGCCATTTCTAGACAAACAAGAGCAAATCTCAATTATAACATGGACTACATAGTTGATTTCAATCCCTGTGTTTCATTGAAGTGTTACAGAAAACAGGGAGGAGAGACGTTCCTAGAAATCATGTTGCCGAAGCGCAGAGAATGATCAATCTCGCTCAATGTAATGCGCCAGGATTGTGACATTTACAATCTCCTGTTGATGGTAATATACCAGTTTAACGACACAGTGTGGTAACGATGACCATTAGCGTCGCCCTCCTCCTTAATCCAGGCTTGAGACTGGCACTGGCCGAGTACTAACAGTGGCGGAATTCAATCTCCTGTTAGGAATACTATTAAATTTTATGATAGACTACCGGACTCAATTTTAAAATAGATCTCCAACTTTAGAATCAAGTTTACGCATCTGGATGATGTGAGCAAAATGCAGTACTAATAGAAAATTAATGACCAAAACATAACAACAACAACAATAATAATAACAATAATAAAAAGAAAAAATAATAATAATAATAATGTAGGTGATTCACCTAGTGTCATGGAAGAACTGCAGAAGAAGCACCTAAAGGTTTACAGTGACAGGAAAACACTACCATGCCCTCGGGAAAACAGGTTTGACCTCATGTATACAGGTTTCTGGAAAGATGGTCAGTAATGCTATTGCATCCTTTCCAGCAGCTTCTAGCGAAGTACCGGATAGCCTGACACCACACCATCTAAAGGACCACCTGTCCAACACAACAGACACCGATTTAGTGGAGACTTCTACAGACATAATCAATCTATTTTTGATAGACTTAGTACCGAGACACATGGCGGAAGATTAATAACACTCGAAAAAAAGATGGCGGAGTTTGACCAATAATCGTTAGATACACGTGGCGACGCCTGGCCGCAAAGTGCGTATGCAAAGTCGTTGCACCATACCTTTCTCAAACTCTATCACCGCGTCAAATCGGCGTGGGAGTATCGGGAGGAGCCGAAGCTGCCGACCAGTCAACTAGACGATACTTGCAGTATATGCCTAAAAACCATAGTCAAACTGGAATTCTCAAATGCCTTCGATGCTCTGAGAAGAGACTCAATGTGAGAAGCAATTGCAGAAAAAGCTCCAGAAATATACAGGTACGGTTTTGACAACTATGTATACGCCACACAGCTACAGACCAGAAAGCATATGATTCTTTCCGAGGAAGGCACCCAACAGGGCGACCCCTTGGGACCACTGGAGTTTTTGCCTGGCGATACATCCAATTCTTGAGTGTCTAAAAACTACCTTAAATATTGGTTATATGGACGATCTTACTGTTGCAGGACCGATTGATAAATATCAATCAGTTTCTCTATCAGTCTGATAGAGAAACTCGCGCCCATGTATGGTCTAAAGATGAATCGGGTGAAGTGCGAAGCATCTAGTAGGAATTTAGATGAAGCCAACAGAAATCAGAGCTTCATTGAGTTTGAAAATGTCGCCATTGAGGATCTGATGTTGCTAGGAGCACCGCTTTTGCCAGGAAGGGCTGTTGAAAAGTCCATTCAGAAGAAGATTACAGATCTTGAGAAAGTCATCACAGGGCTTGAGATGCTATACCCACATGATTCTTTAACCCTGTTAAGGAGCAGCCTAAGCATTCCAAAGCTGTAATACACATTGAGAACGTCAGCCTGCTTCTTATACGAAGGACTCCTACATGAATTTTCGACGAAGGCCTGAGAATAGGACAGTGCAGCCTTCTTAATATACACATCAAAGATGATCAGGGAATCCAGGCATCCCTACCTGGTAGAAACTTTGGTCTGGGCATTCGTAGTGCCGATATGCTGGCAACTTACACCTTTTTGGTATCAGCCGCTGGCACGCGAAGCCTTCAAGACCGATTGCTACACGATGTCGATGTATCAGTCACATATCCACTGGTAGAAGAGACTTCCAATTCGTGGATATCGAGATCGAATGCACCTCCTCCCATCGAACAGAAGGTCCACGTGCAAAGAGAATGGTACAGCGCACTCATTTCGCGCGTATTTCAGGGTCTGTCAGAAAGAACTACCGATCCTACCAATAAAGCTCGATTGTTGGCCGCACGATCGCCACACGCAGGAGACTGGCTTCACGCACTCTCCATTACGGCAGCAGGACTAAGAATATCGGGAAAAGTGCTTAGGATATCAGTCGGCAATCAGTTGGGGACTACGATATGTAAAAGACACACATATGCAAATGCGGTGTAACAGTAGAGTCCACTGGCCATCATGGATTCTATTGCGCCAAAGTAGCGGGTAGTCAACAACGGCATGGCACGATGAACGACGTGATCTGGCGAGCTTTGCCAGAGCAAAAATTCAGGCCATCAAAAGACCTGATGGAGTCAACGTCATACCCTAGTCAAGAGGTCGTTGTCTGACGTGGGATGTTATGGTACCTGATACGTTTGCAGCCTCCTGTGAACATCTAACATCACAAAACGCTGGAGCGGCAGCCGATAAAGCGGCTAATAACAAGTATTGCAAATATGCAGCAATCTCCCAGTCACATCACTTTATCCCAGTCGCAGTGGAACCGCAGGAAGCTGGCACACAGAGTCACTGGTATTTGTTAGCGAACTAGGGGGCAAGATCTCAGAAGCAACACGTCCAGGATGAGAATTGGATGGCAAAATGGAAAAGATGATCGATAGAATTGGAGGGGCTGGTTGAAAAAAAAACTGTGTGTCGTCAGCGTATAGGTGATGGTCAACCGAGGACGATTTGAAGAGTGAACTGAAGAGAATAGTGCAGATAAAAGAATAAGAAATAAACCTGGTATACCGCACGCATAGGATGGTGACGACTTATTTTTGACTAACCTTATGAAGACTCATTTGACTCAACGCAGCGCTCGTGAATAAGCCGGTGCCCTGTGCTTCCCAATGGCGCTTTGTAAAGTTGGATTGTGCGATTAAGAATTAACCCTTCTTGCACGCATAAGATGGCGGAAGCATTAGCAGCGATGAAATTAAAGTGAAAATCCAGTTCAGCCTACGCGATTAGACCAGATTCTTCTCCGTTCTTTGCTACTAAGAAACTTCATTTTGCAACTAGGTTTGAAGTAATTTCAATTTATCTCATTATTATTATTATAACCATACCGTTATCGTCACGGAATAGGTGTTCCAGATTCTTCCTGAAGACTTAAAGTTAGCTAGATGTTATTCTACGAAGATCTAACTGATGACCTACTTATGCGCACTTAATGTTATTATCACTTCACTGAGCTCTCTCGCTCAATATTGCTACGTGGCCTATTTGCTACCATAGATATCCGGCGGCCTCCATAATAACCAGGTAAACAAGGAGCATCAGGCTAGATTAATACGAACCATTAACGGTAACCACATCGAACCATCATTATTCACAAGCTGGTTCCCGCGACTTATCTTTTGTGGGCGCTATAGAAATGTTGAGATTACGATTAAGACAACGATTATTATTCATAAACATATTCTAAGGATTTCATTGAGTTTAAAAATGTCGCCATTAAGGATCTGATGTTGCTAGGAGCACCGCTTTTGCCAGGAAGGGCTGTTGAAAAGTCCATTCAGAAGGAGATTACAGATCTTGAGAAAGTCACCACAGGGCTTGAGATGCTATACCCACAGTTATTCAGCATCCGCAGAACCTAAGTCGCTGGAACAAATTGATTCACTGGCGCTCAGTCAAAACAAACTCAATGGGAAGGGATAACGTTCGCTTCCAACCAGGTTCTGTATCCAGTCACTGTAACTTCAATTCCACTGAATTCTATAGTAGAAAATTATCTCAGCAACTCTTGTGGAACCTTATAAGCTAGAAGTCTCAAAACGAGTCAAAAAGGTAAGAGATCATACAATCCCCGTCTTCTTAAAGCCTGGCATTTTTACATAGGCCTACTTGGCATTGTTTAGGCGAGCAATATTAGTATGATTGCATTTTATCTCGTGTCTATCTATCCTATTTTCTGATATTTTGAGAGTAACTGTGTACATTACGGACGCCCATAGTAACCATTATTTCAAAGTAAAAACAGAAGCCAGTTTGTTGAATGCTTTATCTCTTGCATTAGCATAATCTATTTATAATTTTACCTAGAAAGTATAATATTATGTACTTTGTCCAAACTGGCTGCCTTTACATCAAGTGTCATACTTGAGCAAATGTTTATCATCAGTAGATTAATTACGTTAAATTACGATTATTGACTTTGTTCGTCAGGACTTCGACTAGCTGTGTTGTGTATATGGTGTTCGGAATTAGTGATCAAGGTCTTCCAATTCGTCTCACTTGAAATTAATTGATTGGTTAACTTTATAATTTACGTATACTCAGAATTATTCTAGATTCCCAGAGTGGATGTTATCGGATTTTCAGTGTTGGCTAAGTGGTAGGCTTTAAGCGTAGGCCCACACAAGGAAGAAATTCACAGCTGTGCATTTGCAGTAGGCCTACACGAACGAAGTATTGTTATGTGAGATCTTCGATTGTGTCAGTTTTACGTTGCTCTGTTCAATGTAAAAAATTCTCAATTTAGGGGGCCTACTATTTATTTAAAAATGTGTTTGTAGGGCATGAGTACATAGTCGGGTCACCATAAATGCCCACAGTGTATGTCGTTCTCCCCAGAATGAGTTGCGGTGAGATTCCCGATATTCCATACTGCGTGTTGTGTTTGACTAATGACAGTAATACTCCTTTAATAGATGATAATTAAATAAATGAAAACAATGCTTGATGAAATATAGGTGACCGAACAATACAGCGACGGACAATTCGGCGCCTTGAAACTTGTCATCCATTTATACAGGTAACTTTTCATCACATCCAGCTTCTACTTAGGTCATGATTCTTTACATCACATCCAGCTTCCATATAAACGTTAATCATTTCATCAATCCGGCTTCCATTTAAATAGAATTATTAACATCACATCCAGCTTCCACTTAGTTATGATTCTTTTCCTCACATCCAGCATCAACTTGACCATGAACCGTTCATAACATCAGCTTCCATTTAAACGTTGATTTTGCACAGAGAGGATTTCAACGAAATCGGTTGATGTAACTCTACGTTCCAGAGCATTGCATGCTATTATGGTGAGTTTATAATCTAAATAACGGTTTAAAAAAACGATGCTTGCACAAGTCAAAAGGTCTCCCTACACTATGAAAATCATTTACATGCAAAGTGATGATTATGGGTTATGAAACAAATTATCTGATCTGGATGTTGTCTGCCCACGCCATGATTCGAATATTGTTGCCAATGCACTATTTCGCTATTGCTGAATCTTATTTTACAATCAGGTGTTTTAAAAAAAGACCATTTTCAGATGCCTGTGTATCTCAAAACAGAAATCCTGCCGCTGATTTTTTCATGTCGCGAAGCATACATGCATACATACATACATACATTCATACATACATACATACATGATTGCTTAACATTGAAACGTTATTCCCTCATTCGACAGGTGGCGTTAGTGGCTGTGTGTTTTGTGGCTGTTTTAAGTCGCCGTCTTCTCTGGCTGGTGTTTCTGTGGTGACCGATCTGCATAGGGCTTTGTAATTCTTTAGTCTTATCTGTGAAAATCGAACCAGTCCAATTTAATTAATCCAGTACAATACACGCACAATTCACTCTCAATCCAATCGAATAAAAACAGAGAATAATTCCAGACCCTTTCTTATTTAATAACATATAATCAATTACAATCGAATCCATGTCAAAATAAAATTAGTTATGACTGCCTGATCTATTCATTACTAACGAAATCCATTTGAATCTAATTCAATATATTCAAAGAAAATAATCTAACATGTTCATGGGCCTACACACGTATAGTATATTCATACATGCATACATACCTACATACATACATACATACATACATACATACATACATACATACATACATACATACATACATACATACATACATACATACATACACACATATATATACATACACATATACACACATATATGCATACATAAATACATACGTACATACAAACATACATGCAAACATACATACATACATGCATACATACATTCATACATACATACATACATACATACATGCATACATGCATTCATACATACATACATACATACATGCAAAAAAAAAAGCATAAATACATTCATACATACATACATACATACATACATACATACATACATACATACATACATACATACATACATACATACATACATACATACATACATACATACATACATGCATACATACATACATGCATACATACATACAAACATACAAACATACATACATATATACATACATACATATATACATACATACATACATGCATACATACATTCATACATACATACATACATACATTCACACACACATACATACATACGTTACATATATATATATATACATGCATACATACATACATACATACATACATACATACATACATGCATACATATATGCATACATACATACATACATACATAAATATATTCATGCATACATACATACATACATACATACATACATTCATACATACATACATACGTTACATATATACATACATTATATAATCCAACTCAATTCTAGTCTGATCAAATCTAATCAAACTCTAATCTATTTTACTCTCATCTATGCAAGTCTTGTAAACTTTGTCGTAGAGCGCCATCTGTCGATGGTCGACTCCAACGCCTTTGTTTCTCTGTCGACTGAATTCAGAACAAGTGTTACTGTGTCAGCAAAAATGGCGATAACTTCCAACAGTATTCAATGACTGGCAGATACCTCTTCACTGGACAGACCCGCATTCGTGTGCCCTCTGGCCGGGGATAATCACCCTCCTGGCAGGGCAGGGCAGGGCACGTGCCAGACCGAGCCGTACATACTGTAAGAGGGTGTCCGTGCGAGCAATAGAAGTGTATGATTACATGAGACACTGAGTGTAGCCAGAATCGGAGGTGTCTGATGTTATTTTAGCGATTATTATGGGACCCAGTGTGATCTAGTCTTACATGTGTTGATATCATCTCATCGATAGTGTAATACAAGAAATCAGATCAACTTATAGAGCATGGACAAGAGAATAGAGAACTGTAAGACTATAAAGAAAATCTGGCAAAATCATCCTATCACGGAGGGCAGATCGACGTCGTTGGTGAATGTTTTTCGAATGCACGATGATAGAAATGTGGCCAATGAGTCATCCTGGAATTCTCAAAGGCCTTTGATGACTGTCTATTGGAACCCTGATTTATGTTACAGCTCTGGCTGTAGACGAATCTGCATTCGGCAATGGTAACTAGTGGCGCGCGCGCGCGTGTGTGTGTATAAAACCTTGAGAATGTTCTTCGCTCGCAATAATACTCAACGCCATTGTGATGTCATAAATGCGCTTATTTAATACTCAACGATACTGCAAATGCTCTCGTTATGATGACTATCTCTCGCGCAAATATTTTCATGACGCGCAAGAAATGACGTCATCGATAATTCACGTCACCCAATCACTCATTAAAATGACGTAATTAATAATCGCGTCACACAAACACTTACTGCAAGGACGTGGCTCATTTCTTCCATTTTCTTTATCCTCTATCGGCCTTATATTCCTTATCCACACCTCATCGTAATCATCATCATCATCGTCGTCGACGACGTCATCATCATCATCGTCATCTTCAATCTGACGTGCAATGATTTATCACAGTTCGTAATTGTTTCGTTGTTTTTATACTTAGGAAACGTGAGCTCCTTCCACAGACAAGGGACAATTAAAAAAATTAATGACAAGGTAATTATTTAAATGACCGAGTCAAGGACTGGTTATTATGAGTCAGAAGCACAAGGGCACATGGAGGAGGTGGAGAAGAAAGAGGAGAAGGTGGAGGAGAAGGGGAATAAGAGGAAAGAGGAGAAGAGAAGTGAAGGAAGAGGAGAGGGAGGAGGGTAGGGAGGAGGAGGTGGAGGAGAAAAAGGAGGAGGAGGAGGAGGATGAAGGTAAAGGAGCATCAGGAAAAAGAGTAGGAGGATGAGAAGTAGGAGCGTGGGATCGTAATCGTAATCTCCAAATTTCTAAAGCGCCACTTAAAAGCTAAGCGTGGGGCATCAGCCTATTCACGAGCAAAACAGGAGGAGGGCATGGAAGGAAAAGGGAAGATGGGATACGAGAGGTTGGGTTAGAAAAAGATGAGGAAGAAGAGCTGTGGTGGGAGCAATGATGCGACTTCTGCTAAAGCTGTATGGAGAGTGAATAGAGAAGGAAGAAGAAGAGGGAGGTGAAGGAAGACGGCGACGTGGAGAAGGATGACGGGAAGAGACGAGAGGAGATGGAAATAGGAGGAGGATACTACGGTCAAGCGAGTCATGGGTTGGCATGGAGAAGGAATTGGAGGAGAGAAGGAG
>OY365812.1:35181526-35261526 GCA_959347315.1 Bimastos eiseni | reverse complement strand
AAACATTTCGAGCTATATTCGACACATTTAAACACACATGAATGTGTTCGATGCCAATGTAAATATGCCTGTATGTGTCTGTCTGTACGCCTCTTTGTACGTGTGCGTGCGTGTGACAGTGCGTGTGGATTTATTAGTTAATCTTCTGTCTAAACAGACGTTGCGTGTGGATGATAAACAGAGCTGCTGCAGCAGGACCAGCAGCAGCCGCATCACCAGCATCCCATCATTCGCATCCTCATGGACGGAAGATGCAACGGATTCCAATCGTATCGATTTGATCGGGAGCTGCTGAGAAAACACAAGGAAGGATAACGGGTGGAACACTGGAGAGGGATGGAGGTGAGTAGGGACTGAGGAAGGGAGGAAGGAAGGGGAAAAGATGGAGAATAGGAGAGAAGGGAGAAAAGATGAGGGAAGAAGGGAGGAAGGGTGGGATGGTGGTGAGTAGAGATTGAGGAAGAGAGGGTAGCAGAGAGGAAGATGCAGCAGGAGAGAGTAGAAGGGACGATAGAAGAAAGAAGAACGGAAGAAGGAAGGGGCGGGAGGGAAGAAGACGAGGTGCAAAGAGAGGAAGGGAAGGAAGGAGAGAGTGAAGAACGGAGGGTGGGAGTGAAGGAGAGAGAATAAGGGAAGAGGAATGGATGGATGAAAGGAAAAAGAAAAAAAGAGGAAGAAATGGAGGGTGGGAAGAAGATGAGGGAAGAAAGAAGAAAGCAATGAAGGGTAGAAAATGCGGAGAAGAACAGAGAAGTGAAAAGAGAACAAAGATGAAAGGAAAGGAATGATGAAAGAACAAGTCTGACACGATCTGCATTTACCTGTATACCACCTATTTAAACTTATTATTTGTTGGTATTTATTTTTGATTTATACAGCAAAACTAATCTAACATTAGAACTTCAGTAGCGCCAGTATAATATCGGCGCCATGTTACCGTAGGCCTTAAAACCACTGCCGCAGTATTACAGCCTCATTTTCCAGTTGCGATCATGAAAATCTCCCAGCCAAGGCCCAGTCTGAATAAATCAATTATTAATGACGTTACTGCCCGCAGGGCAATTTCTATTGGAGGGTAATCTTGACACATTGGACCTCGGGTCACTCTGCGGGCGTCCATTGCGTCGAATTTTTGCCGGACACGCGCTACAGCAGTGACATTGTTCGTTAGCTAATTCATTAATGAACTCATTAATTCGGATCATTAATTTTATCTTCGCTGGTGTTAGACTTTCTCAACCTCCACATTTAATCGCCTGCGATCTAAGACTCAACGATGAGGCGATTCGCGTTGATGTCCTATACGAAGACGAATATTTACCATTTGGCCAACAAGGCCTAAGCCGAGGGGTGGCACATTTCAAGGGGCGGCAAAAGTTGGATTTAAAAATGCTTAAATGTAAAAGGTAAAGGATAGCAAGCCAGTGGACTAAGAAAGAAATATTTAATCATTGTGCTATGCTGTTAATAAAGTTGAAACTATAATACACTCACTAAGTTAATAATTTTTAATTATCTTCTTTTTTTAATAGAAACAGGCTGGTAGTGGTGGTTTCTCTTCCTACTATATAACTTCTGTTAAACGTTTTGGATTTCAATTTGCAATTTCAATTTTTGGAGGGGCGGCATTGAAATCTTGGTTTTGGGGAGGACGAGGTTTGAGCCGCCCACAAAATTATATGTGGTACTTGGTTTTGCCTTAAGATTCCTAAGGTGAAGGCTGTCTTGGTCCAGGTAGGACCGCTTTAAACACGCAGCCCCAGTTGGCCGTTGCATATCAGAGCTGGATCCTCTTCCTCTGATTGTTCAGTGGGATGGGTGAGATCAGACGGCGAGTGCTCACACTGTGCAAATATCATACTTCATAATGAAAACAGGATGTGATTGTTGCAGATACCGGAGTTAAATTGTGGCTACTCGCACCTGAAGCCAGGACCTGCAGGAGCAGTGGTTGACACTATAGAGGAAAAGAGGATGGTTTCCAGCCATGAGTGCCTGAGCTTACCAGGTTGTCCCTTTGACCTTGCAGACATATGGCCGTTGATTCACTGCGGTCGAAGTTCATGGTCAGACTAGGTCATCTTCGAGGTACGGTTGCTTTCGTTCAAAAACGTTAATTGAATGGATAAATAGTTAGATGACTTGTTGAATTTACTGAAGGATGAGGAATTGGTATGAATGGATGGGCTCATAAATGCAGTCAATGCATGAATGTTCACTGCCATTGCTGGATGAATGGTTAGAAATATTCGTAGATTATTGTTTAAAAGGATGAACAGTTGTATGAACGACTGACTGACTCAACGAACGAACGAACAAATGAATGACTGAATAAACGATTGACTGACTGACTTACTGAGTGACTGAATGTATCGATGAATGAATGAATGGATGAATGAATGAATGAATGAATGACTAATCATGACTAGAAAACTAACGAACGAGTGATCAATCAATCGTCAAATGAAGAACAATTCCAGTCAGGTGTATTATACCCATGCCCTGCTTTTTCATTCGGCGGTTCGGAGGGGGAGGCAGAGAGGGCGACTGGGAGAGGGTAGTGGGTGACGGGGAATTTTCGACCGTTTGCAACCAGCATCTTTGTAATTTCTTATGTGATTTCAATGTCTCGTCGTGACGTTTTCCAGCGGGACACATTCGTCGCAGCAGCCAGCGCCCATCGTCCCCGTCAATTACCGGAGCCCGTCAAATAGAGCGTGTTCCCACGACTCCTGCCACGAGTGGGCCACGTGCCTCGCAGCATCACCCGCCACCTCCCACCCGCCCATTGGCACCGCCCACATGGCCAGGCGAGGGCACCTGTTCAGAATAGGCCACCGGGTAAAACGATGGCGGAACACCACGGTGACAGTTTATAAACAGGTGGTTGTGCATCTCGCCTGGCTACGCAGCAGGGCATGTATCTTAGAGAGTGATGCTTTGAACGACGGTGGAACCGGTACTGTTCGTCTGGCTCCGAAACGCTGCATCTTCAAGAGTCGATCTCGCTCTGCCTCAGTACCCGAAGATGCGGCCGGCCAATGGCATCCTCCCGTCGGGGCTTTTGTCCTGTCCGTCAGCCGCTGAATCCGGTTAGGCGTAGCTTTCTCACGCTCTGCAACAGCCACCGCATCCTCCCCTTCCTCTTCTTCCTCCCCATTTCCTTCTTCTCCCTCCTCCATCTCCCCATCCTCCTACCCTTCCCTTCCTCTCTCGGGCACCGTCCGTGGGAACGAAATCCTGAGTTAATTTGCGCCGGAAGGACTGCTCTATAGGCAGAGGTCTCGACGCGCTCGTCTTGTCAGTGTAAGGAAGGAAAACGGAAAGATTATCGGCTCCTAAGCTCTCGTTTTGTCCTCCGTCTTCCAGCCGTTTCCATTTTTTCCCATCGTTCCAGTCTGCGATATTTCCACCATCTTATCGAAGGACGACTCCGACGATCAATATTCAAAGGATTTCGAAAGACAATGTATCGATAACTAGGTGCATGTTTGCAGCCTTCGATACATGTATGAGCGATAATTCGGAAGTCGAAAAACTGATACACGATATAGCGGAACGAAAGCCACAGATCAGATATTTGGAACTCTTGCACGTTTCCGTTAGGCATTCTGTTGCGTAGCGAAAGAGTTGAACACTGTCGAATTACAGAACATTAGAAAACGGGACATTAGAATAAGGAACATTAGCATACGAAACATTGGGATCGTTACACTTTGAGAGTTAGCGACGCCGATTGGGTATTAAGAAAGCATGGAATAATTGCTGGAAAGTTTAAACTATTGCAGTTGGTAAACTGGACTATTCGTGACTCAAAAAAATCGACTGAATATACGAACAGGGAGTTCTGTAACAAAGGGAACAGTCGTCAATAACGAAACATTAAGATTTACTGACAGGGTTGAACAAAGCAGCTTGCGCATCAGCAAACCGAGGAACAAGTCGCTGGTACATTGCACAAGGTTCATGACAACACGGCGTCTATTGTGAGACAATAACACTGTCGTAAAACACAGAATTTCTTGGCGCCCGCGTTTACGTCATTGTTGAGTTTGATATAGACAGGGAAATCGTCTAAGAGTTGATTTTGCTAGCCTGCAGGTTCTATTGTTATTGTGAACCTATTGTTTCGCTCTCTGAAACAAGGAACGGTCGGGATTTTTGCATGTCACTGCTGCGCCGCTTTCGAGTTGCTAGGTGAAGACAATAACAGGGTTTGGAGGCGATTGAGGCTATTGAGAAGACAGGAGAATTATGTTATGACGAGAATGAAACGAGCCAGAAGCCCAGACAGTGACGATGACAGCTACGACGAACAAGACTATCAAAAGGATGGGTAAGCTACGCACGCACGCACACACACACACACACACACACACGCTAGAGATATGCATGAGGAGATTGTCATCACTTATATATGAACTCCTCTTCATAACGAGCATAAGCAGAACATTTATGTGGCCAGAGTCTTATGGTTATGTCTCATAGCAGCAGACACGATAGAAATGTTGCAAAATATGAATTACATGGTATTTAAGAAGGTATGCCCTATTTGCTTATATGTGACATTTAAATGAAAGAGTAGGCGTTCATATAATTATGCTGAGTAGGTGATGACTGTCCTCCTGAATATCTCTAATTATCATGAAGCATTTTAGAGTCATAATCTGTCCGATATAATTCCTAAACTTATGGGGTGCTAGGTAGGGCGAAGCGGGTCAGCGTGCTGGACAGTCAACTGAAAGGCCATCGGTTCAAATTTCTGCCATAGGGTAGAATTTGGTCCAAGATTTGCCCCACCTGTATGCCCCTATTGCCAAATCAGCCATAATGAGTACACTGACCGTACACCGTTGGAGGGAAGAGGAGGCGGTGAGGGATGGATTGGCCACCCATAAATCCAGTCCGATGTGCCGAGGCTGAGAAATCAAGTCCGTAGCATGTCATGTTATACCTGTCTCAGGTATCATCATAGGGGACTGCCCTTCTTTTTTGTACCACAGACTTGGATCGGTTGGGGCAGAGATCATGCTATCCTCATTGGGCCCCATCCACATATTACGTTCGCAGCGATGGGGGAGGGTGGGTTAGAATTTCTCCGATTTTGCGCACGGTTGCGTATGGTGGGGGAGGGTGTCCCGAAAAATATGTACTTTTGCGAATATAACTGTTTAATTATGATGTCTGCAGTACGGAATATTGAAATCATAACTGTAAACCCACTCACGGACTATATCCCCGCTTAATCAATTTTATGCAGCATTAAACTTTATAAGATGCGAGCTTTGTTTGAATTATATTTCTTCGTAATGGTTAAAAAATTTACGCTGTTAGATATGATGCTTAAAAAATAAATAGCTTACGGTGAAACCAACGTCCTGTAGATGTCTTTAGCTATTTAACTTTTGCAATTGGGGGATAGACCTCAGATGTACGTATGCATGGGGGAGGTATCCACAAAATGTACGCGGTGCAACAGGGAGGAGTGCAGTCCGAAAATTCGATTTCAATGCGTACTTGATATATGGATGGACCCTTGATAATATTCTGGTGCGCTGTGGTAATTTTCTTCATTGATCTCGTGTGAATGCAGTCTGTGTGAATTTGTACTTGCAGATGTCCCTCTCAAAGCTATCAAATTTCCGACAGAAAGAAGCGCAGAGGGGTGAGTTTTTAACTTTTTACAAGAACCTCAAATGTAATGTAATGGAGCACTTATATAGCGCCACTGGAACCAAAGGTGCTCATGACTCAACACAAAACTAAACAGAAAAAAGGAAAATCTTCAAGCGCTTCCGGAAGACAGCAGAGGAGAGAGAGAGAGAGAGAGAGAGAGAGAGAGAGAGAGAGGGAGAGAGAGCAGCTCCTTCCGAAGAGGAAAGGGGCCTCCCCTTTTCCAGCT
Organism: Bimastos eiseni; assembly: GCA_959347315.1. NCBI lineage: Eukaryota > Metazoa > Annelida > Clitellata > Crassiclitellata > Lumbricidae > Bimastos > Bimastos eiseni. Next base: position 35,255,624 of record OY365812.1, on the reverse strand, counting down.
GGTGGAACCCATAATCAAAGCTCCTGGATTGAGCCGTCGCAGAGCGCATGCGGGAAACCACCATAAGTCTGCTGCCGAACAATTTCAAATATTAGTTTATTCAGTAAATGGCCTTCTATAGTACAATATACCGGTACCGTACTTCTAATGTCACTAATCCTATTCGCCACGTTTTCTCGCTCTTTCCTTCAACTTGCAGTGACGGTGAGTGAACGTCCTTCATTATTCGGTCCAATGGCAGAATCCATTTTTCGTAGCCTCGGCAGATGACGGTTGGGCCTATAGTCCTCAACCTCGCCGTCTCACACTTCTGACACTGTATGTATATATATATATATAAATATATATATATAGCACACACTATAGGCATACAATGCAAAGCAGTTATTGTGAACTTTACATGTTCAAGGCCCTTGCAATTAGTGGCAGCGCTGGCCTTGAAAATTTGGTACGCAACATCGGCAATACGCATGTTCCGCACATGATTGTTCATTTTTTAAATAATGAAAGATGTGACATAATGAAATTTTTTATTTTAGTATATGTATAGACCACTATGACCAGCATGTAATATGACCAAACTATAACTGACTACCGAAACTTTACTAACTATCACATCATAGCAGGAAAAAATGCTGTTGAAATATGGTTGGTGTATTTTATTTTTGATTTTGGTACGCAATTGCGTATTTTGCCTCTATGCAGCTCCTTCGCTACTTGCAATACATTGTTCACGTAACATCGAACAGAACCGCGGCAGGCATGTGAAGTGAGGTGTTAAGAGTAGAGGTCTAGGAGACCCGATTTATAGAAGCCCAGAAAATATCGCAGGGACGCAAGTCATGCACCTTGAACTATCACATAACAATACGACCCGATGCCATAATTATAGCCTACAGAAGAACATCGTGGTAGACAGACAGTCTGCTAGGAAAACTAGGCAATTGCCGAAGGCCGCCGATTTTTAACACCCGACAATTTTGTAAAATAAACATCAAAGAATAATTTATTGTTGGTACATTAAATTATGTACCATTGAGGTATATATACGGTTCACCGTTAACTTTTAATCATAACTTTTTTCATGAAGTCTTTAATCATCATGCAGTTCAGTTTATTCCATGATAATTTAATTCATTTTCATCATTTAAATATTTTTATTTTAATGATTTGTTTGGAAATGACTAATCTGTAAATTTCAGTAAATCATGGGTCGGCGGGCCGCCAAAAATGTTGCTTTGCCTAGGGTTGCCAAATGTCTTGAATCTGACCTGGTGGTAGAAATCTTAATTGTAAGAGTTGTAGAATCCATTAATGGTTCAGACGATGGGTATGTAATTAGTGTTTCTGGTCATCTGCAAAGGTTCTAATTAATCCAGATCAATAGAAACCATGCATTAATTGTGTTTCTCTTGTACTTTTCATGGCATCTGTTGTGAAATATCACCAAGGGGTCAGTTTCTAACATGCAGGATAAACGGTTTATGGCGATATAATTCGTCTTAATAGCCAGTAATGTCCATACCAGCTGCAGTGAATCATATATGGTAGATGCTTATAATGATATCTCGAATGCCTATCAGGATAATCAGAGGCGTCCAGACTTCGGAGTCAAATGCCTCCAATTTCAGGTAGGGAGGGATATTTTTAGATCCTAATGGGGGAAATAGCTTGATATATTCTTGTCTTCCTGGCACTTGGGATCGGGGTTTGCCTTCATCAGTCAGAGGGGATTGACACCCCTGATGATTATATCGAATGTTTATCATGATATCTGGTGTGTTTATCGTGATAATCTGTTTTCGTTTGATTATCTCCTATCAAGTTGTGACTTGCCATCTGTGTTTACAAAGGTCATAGAGAAAAGGAGGAGAGACCGAATTAACAACAGTCTTTTAGAGCTCAGGCGTCTCGTACCAACCGCCTTTGAGAAGCAGGTATACGGACTATTTTGAAATCACTTGTCTACACTAAAGGCTTTAGTTTTCTAATTTTACTCACCTGGAGTAAACTTAGTCATATAGGCTATTCAACGGCGTATCCACAGTGTTATAATATACTTGTGTGTTTTCAAATGCTCCTCTGATGTCAAAAACAACTTTCATGTTGAGTACTATGACTGACCGACTACCACAAAGAACTGATGGATTCGCTCCAAGTGCACTTTGAAATGGTGGATTTACCAATACGATACATTACGTATCAACACACTAGCTCGCTCATTCTCCATTCATTAAGTTACCAATGCTCTACCACCTTCTCATTGCAAACTCTTAATAGTTTGTTTCTGTTGGTTGTTTTTCATCATGTCATAGAAGTGTGTTAGTGTTCTTGTGTTATTTTATATCTTCGATGGTGCACGCTTCAAAGTCTCTTGGATCAGTTTCCAGTCTATTTTCTCAGGTTTCATCGTAAAGATTGTTATCGTTTGTCAATTTTGGTCTTAGCTTACGACTTATTTTCAACTAGTTGTTTTGTTTCAAGACTTGAGCAGCAAGTCGCTGATTCTGCGTTGAGTCCGCTATTTGTTTGACGACTACTGCCGATAACCGTGATTCTTTTCATCTTTCAGGGATCTGCAAAGCTAGAGAAGGCGGAAATACTACAGATGACGGTCGATCATCTGAAGCTGGTGCAGACGAAAGGTGAGTGGGCTCCCACACCTCGACGAGGCACGTGTTTGACTCGAGAGGTGTGGAATTGAAACGTCTTTGTACGAAATAAATGCAGGGTTGTTTCGTATAGAAAGTTGAAACGTTCCAGCCTTTGATGTCGATTGAATGGTAATACAAATGTTGTGTTAAAGGAGAGGCTGTTTTTGCGCTGGCCTCAGAGTCGAACCATTTGTTAGCTGCTGCAGTTGAGGATAGAATTGGGATTATCTGGTTTGCAGAGAGGCGTGTGGACAGGAAGAATAGCAGAAAGAAATGATAATTATCATTATTATGAACTTAATTATTAGATTACTGATATCATCTTAATATAATCTTAATCTAATTGATTGAAGCTCATTTGGTGTATGGACAGGAAGAATAAGAGAAAGAATGATTATTATCATCATGAACTTAATTATTAGATTATTGATATCATCTTGATAATCTTAATCTAATTGATTGAATTAGCAATTGAATAGTCAATTATCATATCAGTTTGATATAATAACCTTAATTTATTATTTTAGTGAGTTAATAGAATTGAATGAAGGGCATCTTGATCTAATTTTAATTGCGTTGCTTGAAGGCGATATTGATCTAATCTTAATCAAATCACAGGAGCATCCACGAGACTGAAGGTCATCTATAGATCTAATCTTTTTCATATCAATCTCATGTTGTGTTTGAAGGCATCGGCGGATACAACATGGACACGGCGTCTTTGGCCCTCGAATACCGCATGGCAGGGTTCCGCGAGTGCGCCGCGGAGGTGGCCAGGTACCTGGTAAGCATCGAGGGTATGGACCTTCAGGACCCTCTGCGACTCCGTCTTCTTAGCCACCTGCAGTGCTACTGCGCTCAGAGGGAGGCTTCCAAGACAACCATGCCAAACGCCGCATCATGGAACGGGCAATATGCGCATCCTTCGACGTTGGGGGCGCCCTCCCAAGCGATGGGACAGACGCACATGGACCAGTCGGGTGCCATCTACGTCGACCATCCCTGCCACCGGATACAGCAGCAGCAGCAGCAGGGCGGGGGCGTGCACGGCCAGATGGGACGAATGCCCGTGTCATCCGGGGGCGGTCAGATGCCGGCGTCCAGTTCGTCCATCGGTTCGCAGATGGCGCACCCGATGCTAGCTGGGATTCCGACGCAGTTCCTTGATGTTAACTCTATGTCGATGATATCTCCCAACGGACTTCACTACCATTCGTCCGCCTCGTCATCGTCGTCCTCAACGTCCAATCTTCTAGGTCAAGGGGTCAAGCCTTACAGACCCTGGGGGGCGGAGCTTGTTTATTAATAATATTACACCTCTACTGAGTAGAGGTCATATGCCTTTGGATACTGGTCAACACACAGGGAGTGAGCTTGTTTAATAAGTGCCTCTGCTTCCGTAACGTTGGACGTCTTACGCCTTGGGATGCTGTGTATTGTTAAATGTCACTGCCTTAATTAAGTGCTGTTCTGGACATCTTACAAGATGTGACGTCGCCCTTGACGTCACTACTATACACGATATTAATATTATATATATATATAATATATATATATATCAATGTGAGCACGTGTCATTAACTACTACTGACAGCGTGCAACTATCTACTAGTATGCAATACAATTGAAATTTGTTACTGCCCTCTTACAATCAGTTCATAGGTGCAATTGCATATAGGCCCTAGGCCTATACAGCTAGGCAACTGTGTGCCAAGGACTTGCTCAAGGTCCCTACACAGTAACTCCTCCTCCGAGGATAGAACCGGACCGATCCAACAAATCGGTTGTCATAGCCCATAACTATTGAACCTGTGGCTTAAGAAGAAAGTTTGCCATGCGCTACAAAAAGATTAGTTTAGCCAACTAAAGGAAGTGACGAAAAATTTAAATATTTATAATGGAAGCCTTTGATTCGCTGTGATTTATTTCTTGTGCAATGTTTAAATTCCAGTGATCAAGTTTATCTATTTTATCAGTTAAATTAATTATATCTTTTAGTCATAATAAGATATTTCGTTTTGCAGAACCGTGAACTCCAGCATGTGGGCGATTCGATCATTCTGAGTCTTGTTAATAGCCTCTCTCGTTTTCAAGATCTTTTTGCGTTTTAATTGCGCTTTGCGATTATTTTATGACCTTCTTTATTGGCAGATAGACAAGCAGAGTGGTAGATGGGATGGTGTAAATAGATCAATGGATGGGTGGGTGGTTTCGTGAATGGGTGTGTGGATGAGTGAATGAGTGGGTGGTTGAGTGAATGGGCAGGTGGATGGGTGAGTAAGTGTGTGGACGAGTAGGTCGATTAATGAGTAGGTCAGAGGATTGGTTAGTGGGTGGTGAATGGGTGAGTAGGTGCATGTGTGAATGATTTTTTGTCGAATTGATGGGTGTGTACACGGTATATGAATGGTTTTGTTTGAGTTGAAGGCTCGCTTGGGGAAACGAATGGATGTAGGGATGAAAGTAAAGACAGAGATAAGGATGGAAGGAAGTCGCATATGAAACAAAGATATCAGTGACGTAGCGACATCTGACGAATATGGTCGAGATTTATACCGAAATTTGGTCAGTCGGTAGGTGGCGTCGAATAAAATTATGATCAGGCAAATAATAGACGTTGGTACATCACATATCAATCGCTGAACGCCAAGGAAATGATTGACAGGAAGAATGATATGAATGAATAATCGATATACGAAGAAAGAAAGAAGACAGGCTCAGGTCAAGGAATGTTATCCCGGAGAGAAGAAAACAATAGGTGGAGTTTGGGCCTAGTCTCAATGGGCCTCTCTACCCTACGTTTGGGGGTTTTATCGTTAAAGGAGATGGATGGATTGTGTGAGAGGCAATAACAACGAATGAAGGTTAGAAATGATTATCAGCAGCACAGATACAAGGCAGTCGCGCAGACATTGCTGATAAACACCACAATGAGGCAGACACAGATACGATCAGACATTTATGTTGTCTTTGTCACGCAATGTGCCAGATACGATCAGCACTCCACATGCCAGCAGATCACGTGACCTTTTTTATCCATGAACGCAAACATCGACACAGACAAAGGCACATGCACAAACATCGACACGGACAAGGGCAAGTACACACGCAAACATCGACACAGACAAAGGCACATGCACAAACATCGACACGGACAAGGGCAAGTACACACGCAAACATCGACACAGACAAAGGCACATGCACAAACATCGACACGGACAAGGGCAAGTACACACGCAAACATCGACACAGACAAAGGCACATGCACAAACATCGACACGGACAAGGGCAAGTACACACGCAAACATCGACACAGACAAAGGCACATGCACAAACATCGACACGGACAAGGGCAAGTACACACGCAAACATCGACACAGATAAAGGCACATACATAAACATCGACACAGATAAAGGCACATACACACGCAAACATCGACACAGATAAAGGCACACGTACGAAAATATCCACATGGACAATGGCAAGTACACACGCAAACATCAACACAGACAAAGGCACATACACACGCAAACATCGACACAGATAAAGGCACACGTACGCAAACATCGACGCAGACAAAGGCTCACGTACGCGAACAACCAGAAGTGAGCGAACATTTTTAGAGTGTTTAATTTTAGAACACACTGTTTCAACTTTCTAGGTATCGTGACTGACGCCAAGATCTTGTTTGTGGGTAAGAACTCACCTGGTTTTTGTATCTACCTTGATCGACCTTGATGAGGAATACGCGCAGGTAAGCTCTCCTCAAAGGCATACCCACGCTCGCATTCGTAAGGTGAGTGGTAATAAAAGATCAATCTTGGAACAGGTACTGTTGCTGCTGCGGGTGTTGCGTGCGTGGGAAGTTGCGATGAGACTGTTGAATTGATCGTGATAATTACGGATCAGCGCGTGGCTCGTAATAGATCATGAACGATGGATTTTAAATGATGGATAGATCATAATAATTGATCATTCATTACTTGTAGCGTGATAATGCTATCGATCATAAATTTGCAGCAGTGGAAGACAGTTACAGCGGAGGAAGGGTGAAAAACACCTATAATGGTAAGTAATACACTACTAAGACAAGGTATTATTGAGATAAAGTGACACAAAGATTGACGAGAAGACGGTGAGAGAACCTATAACGTTAGTTAGGTTAAGGAATGAAAACTGTGTAAGGTTAGCCGTGGTGAAAGAACAAACGGTAGGGTAAGGAATAAAAACATGCGATGAGGTAAGTCAACATGAGAGAACATAGGGTACGGTAGGTTAGGGTGACATAGGGTCGACGTGGGTGGTGTTTCAAATGATAAAATATAAGAGTAGATTGCTTGAAGAGGCGCTGTATCAAGTTTCATTGATTGATTGATTGACTGACTGATTGTTTGATTGGTTAATTGATTGAATGAATGAATGATTGATTGATTGACTGATTGATTGACTGATTGATTGATGGACGTGCTTCTTTGATGCCTGTTTCTCCGTGCATTGAATTCAGGACTTTGGAATCGACCTAGTGGGTGCCATTCATTCATTTATTCATTTATTTATTCATTCATTCATTGGGAATTTATATTACGACTATTCAAGAGACCTAATCAGAGGCGCTCTCAAAACAAGCTTCCATGTTGTTAAGTGTCACACGAACCAAGTTAGAACACCAGTTAGCAAAACAATGCAGAGAGAGAGAGACAGACAGACAGACCGACAGACAGAGACAAAGAGAGACACAGAGATAGACAGAGAGAGACAGAGAGACAGAGAGAGACGGAGAGAGACACAGAGAGAGACACAGAGAGACAGAGAGAGAGAGAGCAGTGACTTAAGCAAGATGAGTAAAGGTTTGAATTAAGAAAGTGCTACAGATGCTCAGCGCCATCGTTAAGCACTTGATCATTAAATTGTAGCGCTTAAAAATTGAATATAATTTTTAAAATGCATGCATTGCCTTCTCTTCAAAAGCCAACAGTGGATTCAAACCTCGTAAGTTACGACTGTCTGGCTCGACAGTCAGTCATTGCGTGCTCTGATTTCTGTTGGGTCTGGAATTCGCCCAGACTATTAGCCGCCGTCTGACCCTTGGATTTTTAATGAACTCCTTCCATCATCCAGTTTCCCAATCCTGGTACCAGTTACCGCTTGTCCACAGCAATCGATAAGGGTCGCTGCCGAATATTAAATGTAACAATCGCACGGGGTCAACGCAGGTTAAAATCCTCCACTGAGAAATGATTAATGACGGAACTTCGCTTAATAAGCTGTCAACGGCATTTGTGAGTAATTCTTTATTAGTGGTCTGGTACTGCCGCTTGTTATCAGCGTGTCTGTAGTTTGTTTTGGGGAAGTTGTATTGCGCCCATGGTCGGAGACTTAGGAGGGGCAGGAGGAGACGGTCCCCTCCAAACTTTCACGTGGAGGGGATGAAACCGCTTACATCCCCCTATAGTTCAATAAATATTTTATAAATATTCTAAATTTGCAAAGTGCTTTCCACTGCTCATCATTTTTTGCTGCATCCATGTTTGGGAATTGAAATTTTCTTCCAAACGGTTCCCTAAACCCAATTTTCGTCCATCTGTCCCCCCACACCCGGGACCAAGTCTCCGCCTATGATAGCGCCGCTCAAAGAGCAACTCTATTTAGAGAAAAACTCTGAGCTGACGAACCCCAGTTATTCACCTCTTTCTCTACTGGCATTGTTGTAGATTTTTTTTAACGACACCGTTCCATATCGAAGATGATTTGGTGTCGCCCTCCTCCTTTCTCCAGGCTTGGGACTGGCACTGTCAAAGTCCAAGGAGCTTTCTCTACAATCGGCTTCTCAGATAGAACATCTTCTCCACGTGATTACCCAAATCTGGTGATGATTACCTCAAATTCCCTAGCTGTGCGTGAACCGCTCTCAAATTGAATTCATACTTATAGACTAGATAGAGACAGCAGTTGACTTGAGCCGAGGGCGCCTCTGAATCTCTGTTTGGCGTAAAATAAAATGTTCAATTGCAATTATAATTGTAATTTCATCCATGCATACCATTCACACAATCGCTGACATCTATATAACCTGCAGAGTGTATAGGCTTGTACACGAATGATATCAGAGTTGGATTTGGCTGGATGAGTGTGACCAAGACCATATATAATTATATATATATATATATATACATATAGTCTATATATATATATAATTTAATGCGATGTCTGCAACCAAAACAATGTCGAATCTGATGGGTTTCGAGCCTGGGACGCACGGGAATGCCTTACAACCTGTATACCCTTACGTGTATAATTATCGCCAAGGCGATAATTTGGCAGACAGTAAATGCCTCCAGCTTGTAATTGCTTCATCACCTTAATTGAATTCTTGACGAATTGCTTGAGCTGCTCAATGAGAGATCAATACGGAATACAATTCATCGGACGAGAGAGAGACTCGACCGTGTTGTTTATGTTGTAACCTGTACGGGCCTATTTTATCGTCCACTGGGCGATAATAGGCTTTCGATCGATTTCCAGAGCATGGTCTGTCAATTGCTAGCTAAATCTTGGGTCTGGAGATAAGTCCGCGTTCAACAGCCGCTGATTGAAAGCCTTACTTTGTCGGTTTTATATTCCGACAAACCGTCGCGTGATCGCACAGCAGGGTTTCTAACGACTTCGCCATATTAATGTAATTTTAAATAACCATCACCCGAGCGCGCACAGCACCGTCTTCTATTATCCGTTCTCTGCTCAAGCTACGTTAGCGCACAGAGGCCGCCACGCTAAGGTCGCATTAAACGGCTCTGTAATATATAGTCGACTGCACGTACTCTTAGCTCTACAGAGGCGCAACCGCGACGTCATCAGCAGACGATATAATATGGCCTTGATGAGGGCATTGTGACGTAATCGCGTGCTGTATGTATTCCCGTGGATCGGTTATACATTCACCTACCGTCGCTGTACTCGACTATAAGTCGAGGTCTTCGTTTTAAAACAGTCTTGCTGGTAGAGAACTTACGACTTGTGCTGTCCGATCGTATTGGTCTGGAACGTTCGATGGACATTCGATGACAACTTACGACTATGGAGATACTGTTCGCCTAAGTTTTCTTCTTCACCTGAGGTAAACTTTGCACTCGATATTGTGTAAATTTATGGTTTGACGGGCGTCAAGAGTCCTTGTATGTCGCCATAACTGTCTCGATTGCAGTAATCACGGCGTCAGCTAGGTTGTTTGATGTACACCGGCTTGCCAATTGTAAATGCGAATCGGAGGAGATTAACTTGTATACAATAAATGCAAATCTGGTTGGCTACCGGATTATGGTTACATATGTAGACATATATATGTATAACTAGGTTAGTCATATATATTTATATATTCTTAATTACTCTCAGATTGTCCAATCACCTTCTTCTTTCTTAGTTCAAGCTTTCAAAATGGCGCAATTAGCCATCAGCCTTACGCAAAAACCATCCGGCATTCTTGCTGCGTACGTGGATTTGCGTATAATGTACTGTCGGACTAACCAAATCGGTGCACGTTTTTGGGTCTACAAATTTGCATCAATCGCAGTAAGTAAGATCGGAGAGAGTGAAAATTACGAGGAACAAAGCGCGTTTATAAATGAAAGAACAGTGATGAAAGAGATGAACCCGGTAACGTTCATTGGTTTGGTGGTATGGGCTTGTTTATATAGCACCACTGTGACTTAACCAGGGGCGCAAACAGAAAATTTTTCTGGGGGTAGTCATAGTGCAAATTCTGATTATGTGAAGCATAGTACTGAAGATACCCCAACCCTAACCCAAAAAAGTAAAACTCTCCGGAATGGAATCAATTGTGTGGGTAAACTTTTATCCAGGGGGTGCTAAAGCACCCCTCAGCACCCACCCATAGTTGCGCCCCTGAACTTACATTTCGACTTGCTTCTGATTCACCATTATCTATGAAGCTTTCTTTACCTATTGACAGCTGGCAGTACTGCAATTGCTGATCCATGCATATTTACATATATATGCTAATTATCAAAAAGGTTGTAACGCTACAAAGTGTGTGGCTGCTTGCTAGGCGCCCATCCCGCAGTTGATGTAAAATAGCATTTCCGTTGTATCAGTGAAGCCCAAAACACAGCTATTCGCAACTTGCTGCTACTATCGAAAAAAATCGAAGAATGGCGAGCTCATTGGTTGGCAATGGCGACTAAAAAGTTGGTTTATGTAAAGTTCACATATTCGAAGTAGGCTACAGCAGTGCCAGGTACTGTTAGCCTGTATTTGGAAAGGAAACGGTCATCACAGTATGGTTGATATTCCCCTCCATTGATCTATTCCAGGTCACGGAGTTTTAGGGCCACTCACGAAGTCCCCCTGCGATAAATTATTCGACGGACATGGTAAGTTCACTTGCAACAGTCTGTGGCAGGGTTCCAAAAGACAACGCATTTCGGAGCAATTCACTTGAAATGGAGCTCGTTTTGAGATAATAATTATAATAGTCGAAAATGTAAATTTTTCTTCCAAAGTAGGCTTACATTGTTTGCTTTATTTTTATTGAATATCTAACTTTCATTTTGTTTCTGTTCTTTGTACATGAATGTTATTTGCTGCGGATTGTCAGCTTATCAAAATTAATTATACTAAAACATAGTAATATGGACCTAATAAATTAACGACACCTGTCGTACCATAATTGGTACGAGAACCATATAGTTTTGTTTTAATTTCAGTTTAATGATATACAAAGATCATTAGCGTCGCCACCCTCCTTTGTCTCTGGTTTTGGACTGGCACTGTCTGTGTGCAAACAGTGGTGTATTTTTACTATAGTTTTAAAACCGCTGACTTATATATAATGCATTTATCGCAATAGGTCAACCGATGTAAAGGGGGCGTGTCTTCACTCTTGAAGTGTTTCTACGCATGTATTCTAGTGTCCCCTTCAGAATTTCTTCTGATCTGGTCTTGAGAGTTTTAAGAGCTGACCACCTGCGGCCGATAAGGAGGGTGTGGCCATGTGAACAACGTCGATAACTACCATCACACGGGTGCGGGCATGTCGATGGAAATTCCGGAACCATAGGCAGAAAAATCTCTGGCCTCTAGGCCGACAAATTCCATGTCAACAGGCAAAGAAATTCCGGGAACCAAGGCAGAAAAATTCCGGACCTAAGGCAGAGCATGAAGTGGCGGATTATTTAGACTGAAGTTCGATATGACAAATGTAAACCAGGGCCTGCGGTAATATTCAAAGGCTCAAAGTTTATCCTAATTGTTGTTCAGTGTAGGCCACCATATCATAATATTTTTTTAAAGCCTATTAGAGACCCTGCCCGGGTTCTCGAAAGGCCTCTGGACATTTGCTTCCCGTGCATCTACAACTTGGATGTCCATCACTTGTTTGCCGCCAAAATACACAACAGTCAATCACAACGAACCTCTGTAAATTCCCAATGAAGCATTTACATTAGTAAATGCATACAGCCTTTACTAATGTAACTGCACACACGCACGCATCCGATCGTGCATTAATACAAGAACACACGCACATTCATATATCATATCATACATAAACACCGACGGGTCTATATATATATATATATATATATATATATATATATATATATATATATATATGTACCGCTGCATATATATATCTAACATTATATAACATTATATATACATATATATATATAAGTTTAGATATACATATGCAGCGGTACAACATAGGCCTGTGCATTATACATATACGCAGCACGAGTGAAGCTAGGGCTATTAAATTATAGCTAAAATATAATATAATAACATGGGAAGGACAATAGACAAATAATTCTGTTTCGTATAATTATGTGCTTATGATTGTTGACGGTTATCTGAACGGATGGATTAGAGACATGTTTGTCATCTTTAAAGGAAAAGCAAAAAACAGAGTTATTGAATTCACGTCCATCGTCAAAGTAAACGGAGTAACCGTAATTATTGGTTTGTGTAGGTGTGAGAAGGTGCGTGTGCATAGGTGTGTGTTTGTTTGTGTGAAGGTGCGTGTGTGCAGGTGCGTGCATGTGTGTGTGTGTGTGTGTGTGTGTGTGTGTGTGTGTGTGTGTGTGTGTGTATGTGTGTGTGTGGTTTCATTCGCGTGCTCTCGCGCGTGAGTGACAATTGATATAACTCTGGTATAGTCGTGCTTGTATTGACTAAGTTCTGTTTAATTGGTCTCGTTGTTCCGTGCTTATAGAAGCCTGAAGATCTGCAACGTGGGAGGTCAGATGATCGCATAACAAGAGTCGAAATACTCAGTGTAAAAGGTTCATAAGAAACTTGCAGATCATTGTGAGGTGAAATGATATATAGTTGTGGCGTTCTTGCACAATAAAATCTATCGGATTCATAATTACGTAGATCACATGATTACGGTGGTGGTGATGATGATGACGACGACGACTGTGACGACGTGATCTTAAGGAGTAGCGCACAGTAATTCATTTCGTGATAATTTAGTAGGCCGAGTTATTCACCACGTGTTTCACTCTCCTAATGAAACGTGCAATGCAGACTTGGACCGCTGTGTCTAATTACGTGTAAAAAAAGACAAAACTATATATATATATATATATATATATATATATATAATGAAAACAAATGGAAATGTCGAAAATGCTGGTAACGTTTATTGAACTCATTGCGATAAATCTTTTGTATACCCTTGAAATATGAGCAAGAAAACCGCTTGTGTTATTTCCTGTTTGTGATTAAATTCAGAAACGGACAATTTTAAATGAATGGTCATTAATTTGTCCGACAAATGTAACTATAAAAGTGTTTGTGATTTAATCGAAATTAACTATTAATTAATCGTAAATTTTTCAAAAGTTAACTATTAAAAATAAATTAATAGCTAACAGCCCTAATATATATATATATATGAAAATATATGCATGTATGTCTTAGTGTGTTTGGGCGGCGTCATAATATGACCAAACACGCCAAGACATATATATTTTCATAGCTATTAATTTATTTTTAATAGTTAACTTTTGAAAAAATTACGATTAATTAATAGTTAATTTCGATTAAATCACAAACACTTTTATAGTTACATATATATATATACATATATATAGACATTTGTACATATAGTTCCGATACACATAGGAACTACGTTAAGGTGACATCTGTTTAGGGTTTAATAGCTCATTTTCTTGGCAGTTAAATCTCGTATTACATGGAAAAGAGTGGGTCAAACCTTAACTGAAGATTTCCCAATCTTCAGTCGCTTCCAAATGACGCTTCAAGTGTCTGCGATTATTTATCCGTCTGTCTGTCTATCTATCTGTTCATCTGTCTCTCTAGCTGTCTGCGCCTGTCTGCCTGCCTATCTGTCTATCTTTTGTCTGTCTTTTTTCTTTCTATTTCAGTATGTCTTTCTTTCCATCTATTTGTCTTTCAATCTGTCCTTAGGTTTGACTGTCTGTCTGTATGCCTGTCTGCGTGTATGTCTGACATTGTCTGTCTGTATGTTTGATTGCCTAACTGTTTGTCTGTTTGATTGTCTGTCTGTCTGTCTCTGGCTGTCCTCATCGTGCATCGCGCGGTAATTTTAGTGCCACGAGTGACAATACTTTCTTAAGAAAATCGTAATTTACAATTGAACGGGTGTTAAGTCAAGATCCACCGGGTGTTGCAAAACTTCGACGGATTTCGTCATGAACTTTTGACCCGCAGTAAAGTGTTGTCGCAGGGTGGCCATTTGGACATCACTGGCCAAGTGTTTGCCTTGAAACGGAAGCGATTAATAATTATTAGCTCGAAGTCAACGACGTTCGAAGCGGGTTATCTTTCGTTCAGTGACAATTCGACGAATTGTATGAACGATTCTTATTCTTCGAGGATTGCTCGGAGATTACATGGAACAGCGGTTCCCATGGGTCTAAACATTTGCTTCTGATTCATTTAAACGATTTGACTGAGTGTTGAGTATTTATCATCTTTGCATTTGTCGCTAGCTACTAATTATTATTTTTTTCGGATTCAGAAAGATGCTTAATTACACCTTCAAAATCAACACAGAATGTATTATTTACAGAATGTTTTATATTCATTCATTCATTACAGAGATTTATATAGCGCCCCTTCAAGGCTACTACTCGGGAGCACTCCCGACTCCAGCACGTTTAAAAAGAACAGTTTTAAGGCAAGTATAAAATGAGTCTGAGTGGACCCTTGGTGACAACGGCAACTATTAGAATTGATTTATATGCTACATTTCTCAGCATATAATATGACGCATGCGCTCAGAGGCGGCGATCTCGTTTGACAGGTGGGGGGGAGGAAATCCAATGAGAGGGGTAGGAAATGTGGGGGACACGTGTATAACGTGTCCTCTCTCTGTGAAAGGTGGGGAGGACTTGCCCCCCTCGACCGCCCTCCGGGATCGCTGCCCCTGCATGCGCTACATACGCATGTAATAATTGTGCATGTATATTTAGATTTACATGTTTATATAAAATATGTATGCGTGTGCATGGGTATGTGTATGTGTGTGTGTGTGTGTGTGTGTGTGTGTGTGTGTGTGTGTGTGTGTGACGTTGTAGGCCTAAGTACTGGTAACCGTTGTTCCTATTTTGGTCTCCACTGATTGACCTTTCATCGTTGACACGTTATCTTCTATGCTGACCGATGCAACCGCACAATGGAAGTATTTATTCGAAACCGATGTTGGAGCTTTTCTTTGTCCATCCGACCGCGTTACAAAAGTTTATAATTCATTATTGTTTGTCCTATAAGGCAATGGACACACTGGATCAGGGTGAGGTCGCACCTTTTGTAACTCTGGCGTCTCAGGGTCATTAATAGATCTGTCGCCTCATTCACCTTCAATTCAATAGTTCGTGCGTTTGTATGTAATTATTTGCTTTTAATTATATGTCCATAATTATTTGCTTATGATTGCGTGTATGTAGAATTGATGGCGGTAGTGGCAGTTCAACGACACTGAGTGATAACAAAGATCACTAGCGTCACCCTCCTTCTTTATCCAGGCTTTGGACTGGCACTGCCCGAGTTCTTGCAGCGGTAGAATTGACTATTGCATGTTCCGACAGTCCCCTATTCAGTCAGTTCTCAATTTTGCTGCCCGATTCATAGATATCTCCACTTGTCCTCGTTCATGGCAAATCAATTGCAGTGGCTTGCTCTGTATACGACCTTGCGTTGAGTTCAAAGCGTTTGTCCTGGTTATTAAGTCGAAACTGGGTATTACTACGAATTATCGGTGGGATCGCATTCGCCCCTTCCGTCCGCAGCTTTTCATCAACCTCTGCGCTTCTTGGACTGGAGTCTTCTCCTCGTCCCACTTGCTAGGGCCACTATGGCCCAAAGCTGATATCCTACCACTATCCTGGAATGCCATCCCCTCATCTCTGCGTGTTACTAATCTTTCCTTTCTATGTATGTACATAGCTCTCGCTCCTCAAAACCTACATATATACTACGCTTGAGTTCTCGCACTGGGAGCGCTACTAAATGGCCACTGCTGCGAGCGGCGCTATATAAATGAATAAATGAAAAAACATGACTTTTTATACCAAGCTCAAAGGCCTTGCATGAGTGGACCGCTGACTAATGGATAAGACTGTCCTAGAATCCATATCTCCTCTCATTGGTCGTTATATATCTCCTGGACGGCTGTTTCCGTTGAGTGGAATTTCCAGAAGTCTCTTCGGTTGCAATAATTGATGCGTGATCACTGCCAACGATTACGGTTGATTAAGCTAGGGCCTTCTAAGTCTCTATCCTACCATATATATATATATATATATATATATATATATATATATATATATATATATATATATATATATATATCTGTCTCTCTCTCTGTCTCTTTCTCTCTCCCTCTCTCTCTCTCTCTCTCTGTCTGTCTGTGTATGTGAGCCGTTGTGCGTGTCTCAGCTCCTTCTGCGGTATGCATTGGATTCAAGCAGTGTACTTACTTACTCGATTACCGAATTTAAGTACTGCATTGGTCTACTTATTGAAGCACCTGTCATGAGTATTTGCACATAGTGAGCTCTTGACTGCGGACTAATGAATATCCGTCTTTGGCAGTGATGATGATGATGAGGAGGAGGAGGAGGAGGAGGAGGAAGAAGGAGAAGGAGAAGAAGAAGTGAATTAGGAGGGCTGATAATCACGATGATGAGGTGGGGGAAGAGGAAGAAGAAAATTAAGCTGATGATGAGGAGGAGGATGGGACGATGATGATGGTGGTGGTGGAAATGATGATGACGATGGTGATGGGGATGGTGGTGGTGATGATGATGATGATGATGATGATGATGATAGTGGTGGTGGTGGTGGTGATGATCATGATGATGATGTGATGATGATGATGACATCGACGATGATGATGATGATGCACACACCAAAGCATTTATATGGCGCCTTTCGTTGCTTTCAAGACCTCACAATGACAAATTCATGCGATGATTTTCATGAATTTAATTACACAATATTCTCCTTCGTCGGCGCTGAGTTGGAAGCGCCTTGAAGTGGGTCCTGTCAGGTAGAGAGCGGTATCTAAAGGACCTGAAAGAATGAAATGGACAGATGATTGGAGGGATGAATGGACGAATGTAATAAATGGATGAATGGATGAATGAATGAGTGAATTTACGACAGAATTGACAAATGGATGTAATGAATGGACAATAGGATTAATGATTGGATAAATGAATGTACGGCCTAATGGACGATTTGACGAATGGATGGATGAATGATGAATTAATGAATGGACGGAGGAATGAACGAACGAGTGAATGTATGAGTTAGCGAACAAGCGGATGAATGTCTGAATGGATGGTGGGGGAGTTGGTGGATGGTGAAATGAATTGTGCTACATTACATAATTTATTTATTTGTTTGAAGAATTTATATAGCACCCCTTGAAGAGCATCTACTGAGGAGCGCTGAATATTGAACTTGTGCAGCAGAAGAGGGCGTGACGGTCTCCAACCTCTTTCAGGATGTGGCAGCAGCGTCCTCTGAAGGCGACAGTTGACGAACCTAGTCTGGTCGCCCAGCCTCTGAATCTTTCTCTCATCATCAACAGCAAGCACCAGTCGCTGGAGATGTCGACGGCTGTTCCGGCGGCGGGTGGCAGCCGGAAGAGCGGGCACCTGACAACTCAGGTAAGATCATAATCATGTATCGGCTCCGATACATTTATTTGTCATACCTTTGCAGTGCAGGTGCGTAAAGGAAACACCGTTGAACGTACTCTCATTCTACCAGACAGGTAACGAATATCTCCCAGCATCAGTATCTGGACAATTAGTAATAAAATCGTTAATGATATCGCATCATTGCAGTAGTAGCAGTAGTGGGAAGTAGTGGGAAGTAGTAGTAGTAGTAGAGTCAGCAATAGCAGAGTAGCATTAGTGGAAGTAGTAGCAGACTAGTAGCAGTATATGCAGTTGTTGTAATATCAACCTTAACAATAGTTACATCAGAGTTGTCCACGGGTCGGGTCGCGTCACGAATATTCGTACCTTCGGTGGGTCGAGTCGGGTCCAGATCCTAGTGGGTCGGATTGAGTCGGTTCCCAAGCCCGGACCCACTTCGACCCAGCATTTGTTTTCGCAGCGCTTTATTTTCAACTCTGCTTTTCAGAGAGTTACAGCGAAGACTCAGGTCAACAAAGGATTTGTTCCCTCAAAATGTCATATGAATAATTTCTCATTAATTTATGAAAAATAATCGAATGGTCAACGGATGGATCAGAAGCGTGTGACTTGATCAGGGATGCAACCCTGGGGCATTTGACCCGGACTCTAACGTACCTAGTCCTAGTGATATTCGGAATTATTTTGCATGAATTTATGAAGAAAGTAAATTTAGTTTGAAATAAATAAACCAAACGACTACTGTCCTCTCTTATATGTTTCATAATTGTGAGCTTAAAATATCAATATCATTATTCAGTATAACAGTCTGACTGTGTAGCGTTTTTACGACATTAGAATTTAACAAAAAATAATATTAGTATAATTGGCACAAGGCGGGTCGGGTTGGACAGGGTCGGGTCCTGCGCATCATGGGTCGGGTCGGGTCAGATATTAAGCTTTATAAGTCGGGTCGGGCCCATTTTGGTGGGGCCGGGTCGGGTTGGGTCATGAAAATTGGACTCGTGGACAACTCTGAGTTGCACAAACAATAGTGGGAGTGTGGACAATAGAAAAGATAGTAAAAATGACGCAAATGGTAATAAGTCCTTAAGTGTAACGATAACAATAAATATAAAAATATTTAAGGCTCTCGCTTCTGTAATCCGTTGTTCTACAAGGAGCATAATAAATGAACGATTTCTCAGAAGATTAGCACGCGATGAAGTGGCCGTCTGTAGAATATCAGGTGAAGTGTTTGCGTTGTTCTGCATATGGAAAAGATATCATACAAGTCCCGCTGTCGTCTACGATGTTTGGCGCCTGTTCGTTCTCTGTCGCTGGAACCACTGCACGTGACAGTCGTCCTGACCAGTTTAAAGAATGAGCCAACTCGAGAGAGAGATTTAAAATCGCAGCTACATGCCTATCTCTTTAAATAATCATGTGGTTTACATAAATCCATTGACCTCTTGACCTCCTGTATACAACGTCCTTTCATTTGACCTAGGTTGGCTTACAGCGCTATGCAAATAGTACAATTATTATTATAATTACATATTATTGTTATTGCTATTGATATTGTTATTACCAGTGCAATTGTTATTGTCATTGTTATTGTTGTTTTGTTATTGTCATTGTAATTGTTATTTTCATTGTAATTGTCAGTCCGATTTTTAAGGTAATTGTGATTATCGTTTTTATTCTGATGATAACTATTGTGTTTGTCGCCGTCATTAAAGGATACATTTAAATTGCAATACACTTCCCTTCATCACGCCTAAATTACATTACAGAGCAGCCCTCGTAATGCAGTACTTCTGCCGGAGCTGAGCCTGAAGAACATCCAGCTGGCTGGACACTGCATTGGTCAGCAGGCGATGATGTCCAGTGCACCATCTTCATCCAACACACTCGTGTTGCCTGAGTTGAACCTGAGACGACAGCGAGGGTTGAATGATGAGACCATTGAGTCAATGCGATCAGGAGGATGCGCCGCTTCTCGTGGGCGCTGCAGCCGCGAATGGCCAATGTCGCCATCTGGTGAGTGGTGATGATACCGTCGTTACTATCCGATGTAGAACTCCACGGGCGCTTGAGGCAAAGTCTAGCAACAAATTAACGAATTATAAGGGTAAATTGGTGAATAAGTTCTTTCAATTGTTGAAAAAGTTATTTCAATTTAAATATTTAAATTCCTCGTATACTAAGAAGGAAACAGAAAACTATTGATTGCACGATTACAGTCAATAAAAATTTAAGCTATTACTTTTATCTCAAGGTTATGCAGATATTGTCATGGAAGGTAACGGCTTTGAAGGGCTGATGGTAAAAGAGCAAGTCGCTGGAGAATTAGCTGGTTCACTATTAAATATATTACTTATTGATATTTATTCCCCAAGAAAAAGATATCATAGGTCAGTTGTCCCCAGGACCAGGGCCAAGCCTCGCCTTCAGCGGTGGAACGGAAACTGTGAAGTTACCCTTGAAAGCGACGAGATTATAACGCTGGGTGAAAGTGGAGAGACACTGGAAGAGAAAAGACAATTCCTGGCAATGGCCACTAATAAAATAATTCCGAATCCATATCGTCATCATTGCAATAATCTTTCCACCCGAACTAAATATAGTAGTGGGCCGGAGACTATTAGGAAATCTGGAACGGATGCGTATTCAATATTATTAATTTCATCAACTCATTAACAACTTAGCTCTTAGCTGTGTACACAATGCTGTTAATATGTTGTTAACAATTCTTGTAGAGGCATTGAGATGTGATTCATGTCACTTGACGACTTATGAAAGGCAGGAGATCGTCAACTATCCGGATATCTGGTTCATGGGACAAAAAGCAGAAAAACTTCCCGGAATTGAAGGATCCGCTTTCAATCACGGATATGACGACGAATATGGATCGTACGTCAAGGTAACTCTTTGTAGCAAATGAATTAAATATATTAATTGATACTGAAACATGAATTATATAAAGAAATAGGAAATATACTCAGATTGAAGTTAAATTAATTAATTAGTGGAATAAATGAACGAATGATAATTATTGGCATTTCAATTATGTAATTAAGCGATTAAATCGACACCACAAACTGCGAACGAATGTAGAATTTCATGTTAAGCTCTATATTAAGGTCTTTGTGGAGTTCTATGTTAATTCTGGCATATTTTATGTCACAGTAAATTTAAAATACAGGAAATAGATTTCTCAGCCGCTCACCGTCGGAGTCTGAATCAATCAATCAATCAAAGAAATTTATTTGGGTGATCAGCATTATTTGCAACAATTTACAATGAATCCACAACAAAATAGTAAATGAGTCAATTCTATTTGAGAAAGGAAAGATGTAGGTAGGAAGAATGTTCTTCCTGAAAGGATATTCGATTCACCCCGGCTACAATATTTTGTGACTTTTAAGCCAGGGTTTCCCAAACTGTGTTCCGCAGAACCCTAGGGTTCCATGAGGTGAAGACAAGGGTTTTGCGGAAAACTTTCAGTGTGAGCAATAAGCATCAAACAATTTAAAATAAATTTATACGAATTTTTCATAGCAGGCTTTTGGCATTTACATCTGTATGACTTTATATGAAAGAGAATTCATATTTCATCGTCATCTATAATTGTGTAATTATTAGTCTAATCTAGGCCTAAACATATAATTGTCTTCATTCTCAGGTCACAGTTAATTTCAAATACAGCAGAATACCTAGAACAGAATATGTTTGGTTTTGTACGGGGTTCCGACAAAATAATCTAATATCAAAAGGGTTCCTCGGCCCAAAA
Organism: Bimastos eiseni; assembly: GCA_959347315.1. NCBI lineage: Eukaryota > Metazoa > Annelida > Clitellata > Crassiclitellata > Lumbricidae > Bimastos > Bimastos eiseni. Next base: position 35,234,021 of record OY365812.1, on the reverse strand, counting down.
ATATTGGTAAACGATGTTTTAAGCCATGTCATGATGCTGGTTCTGTTGTTGCTCTAGGTGTTTGGAGACCACCTAATATATCGATACGAGATCCTTGAGCAACTAGGAACCGGCGCCTTCGGTCAGGTCGTCAAGGCAACGGATCACAAGACTCGCGAGAGCGTCGCCATAAAGATCATTCGCAACAAAAAGAAGTACGATTCTTTCATATGCGATAGGCGCTATGTAAATTAATGCCTGCCGTATGTATACAAGATAGAGCGAGGCGTATTATAGGTCGTTGATTTTCTAGTCCTCCTTACGATAACATCGATAACATTGCGAATTGGTTAACCTTGATCAACGTATATTAATTGATGTGTCTGATGATGTCTTTTCTAGCCTCTCCAATCCATTTATGCAAGCATTAAGAGGTTAGCAGGAATTGATCTTGCTTCCCATTGCTCTGCATTCCAGTGTCTCATCCATTACTCCACTGCAATGGGCATAAACATTTCAGAGATAGTTAGGGTGTGCTACAATATTCTGTTACATTACTCTAAACATAAAGATACGTATCGTATGTTTAGATTGATATAGCGCCCCTTAGAGAATGACTGCTCAGAGGCGATCTCAACACAGAGACCCTGGGAGAAATGAAACTCATTTAAAGAGTGAAAATCCGATGGAGAGAAGCAAGTCATTAGCTTAGCCCCGAGAGTGATGGAGAAAGGTCATTCCAGGTAGGTCAGGTAGGTGGACCCAGGTGGTTAGTATAAGATAAACGGTGGCTGCTTCCACAGGTTTCAACATCAAGGACTTATCGAAGTGAGGATTCTGGAGCAGCTGAGACTAAGGGATGCGGATCAAGAGTACAACATCATCCACATGATCAGCCACTTCCGGTTCAGAAATCACCTCTGCATAGTCTTCGAACTATTGGGGTCAGTGAATTGGGTCGGGTCAACCACCGTGTGACCTGCTGCATCGAGTAGTGGGAGGGAAAAATGCAAATGGCTTGCATACTTATTATTATTATGTAAAAATTAATATTTGCTCTGCATGCGCTGCGATTGAAGCTGGCCCATCGTATGATTACTTTAATTCATTATATGCATACATTCATGCATTCATGCATAGATTTATGCATACACTCATACATGCATACATTCATGCATGCATACATGTATATGTACATGCATCCATATTCCATACATACATTTATACTTACACACAAACACACATCCATACATACATGCATGCATATATTATAAACTGAGACAATAATTGGGCCTAATGTTTACATAAGATGGATTTAATACAGGCAACATATGGATCGGTCACAGGCCATTGTACTACAATCACTGTGCGAACGTTGTAGGGTGATGTCAGACTATTATTATTATCGTGCAACCGTTTTAGGATGAACTTATATGAGCTGATCAAGAAGAACAGGTTTCAGGGATTCTCACTCATGACTATTCGCCATTACGCCGTCTCGATTCTCAACTGCCTCCAGCTTCTCTTTGAAGAAAGAATTATTCATTGTGATCTTAAACTAGTGAGTTCGTCTTATATATATATATATATATTCATACATATAGATATATTCATACATATTATATATATATAATATGTATGAATATATCTGATCATTATAGGATCTTTACTGTCTGGCACTGTATCTTGGGCAGTGTGCCTGTCTATCTTTGAGATTTATTCACCTTAACTTCGGCTTGCTCTGCTCTCCGATTTCTTCGTTCGGTTTCCAGAGGTGACTTTGTGGTTCCTCGAGCTCGCACTGCTACGGTTGGCTTCCATAAGAAAGCAGTTCATGGTATAAATACCCAGAGAGCATTAGCTGAACGCTATCGACACAAGGTACTCAACATCAGTCCAGTGATGCAGCATTTCGCAACATACCAAATAGAAATTTGAGTGTTATTTCTTATTATTCTGAAATTCTGAAATTTGATACCGCCCTTCTTTAAACATGCTTTGCTTAAAAGTGCACACGTCTCGACGGCACAAATTTAGTTGTAATGCAGAGCAATTGTGCGCGAAGGACTTGCTCGAGGTCCCTACACAGTCACTGACTCCTCGGACGATGGTCGAACCCGCTCACTCAGCCCACACTGAGCGTTACGAGCCGACCGCTCCAACCAATTGGCCACCGTGCCACACATTGACCATTGAGAAACCTGCGTTTGTATGTAGGTTATGAGTATCTAGATACCCTTAAAGCACATTTTATAGATCTGCCAAAAGTTGTTGAAACCCGACTATCGAATAGCTCTAGAGATGTTCTATGCAAGAAATAATTTTTCAAGTTATGTAAGTACTATTAATTATATAAGTACTAAAGCAATAATATCATTTTTTAATTTAAAGTCTTGTTGGCCTAAACACAAACTATTGAAAATGACTTGGTCTATTCTTTGTCTTACTGATCAGGAGAACATTGTCATCAAACCTCGAAGTCATATGTCAATAAAAGTTATAGACTTTGGATCGAGTTGCTTTGAGAATCAAAGAGGTAAGAGAGAAGATATATATATATATGTATATATATATCTGTGTATATATATCTATATATATATACTGTTCTTTCAATTTAACAACACAACTCTTTTGGACTGTAATTTAGATTTGGGTGATGCATTTAAAAGCTAATCGATTATGACACGTTATTATAAACAAATCCCTCTAAGTGATTGACGATGATGAGTTCTCTGCCTCAAGTACATGTCCATTTGACTTTTACGTGTTGAGGTGAGTGAGGTGGTTTCCTGTTGCCTTCCTCACAGACAATTATGAGTGACCAACTTGTCCAAGGTCGCTACGCAGTGACTCGCGGTGGATTCGAACGTGCGATCCTCTGAACGCAAGGCACCAAACATCCCACTACGCCACCGCGCCCCACCTCTGAGTAATTACCCTCCGTAATTAATGACCTTATAAATAGTCAACGTCTGTCTGTCTTACAAACTGATCTTCTTGACCTGATTGCGGCTTCGTTCAAGAGCTTTATTGGTTGATGCCTTGTTCATCATACAACGACGCTATAGAAGTTAAAAATTGAAATTAAAAATGTGTTGCTGTTGTGATGACTGATGATGATGACGACGGCGGCGGCGCTGAAGAAGGGGGTTCATTTACATCACAATCTCATAATCTCTTCATCTTTAAATCCTGTACACGTGAGCAAAGTTAGTAAGTATATTCTTTATAATAAGCACCAACTGCCAATCGCATTTTGGTGCCCTTAGCTTATCAAATAGACAAATGATTTGATCCAAGTATTAACCATCCACGTGGCAATACTTTTACGAGCTAAAGAGTCTGCCTTTAGGTATTACTTTGCAAGTCAGACTGTTTCCTCGTGTGTTACTTTACGAGCTAAAGAGCTTCTTATGTATTACTTTACAATCTAGAGCGTATCCTTATGTTTTACTCTAGGACCTGAGTCGATTCTGTCCGTATATTTATATCTCTGTCCTTAGTCTACACTTACATCCAAAGTCGGTTCTATCGTTCACCGGAAGTCATCCTCGGAGTGCCTTACTCGTTGCCAATCGACGTCTGGAGCTTCGGCTGCCTTCTGGCCGAACTCTACACTGGATATCCGCTGTTTCCAGGTGAAAACGAGATGGAACAGCTGGCCTGCATCATGGAAGTCCTCGACGTTCCTCCACCTCAGCTCCTCGAGGAAGCGTCCAGGAAGAAACTGTTTTTCGGTGACGTTCTACTCGTCCTTAACGATCCCTGTAGTCAGTCATTAGAGAGTTTGGATGTCTGCCATTGATCGGAACAGTGGACACAAACGCTACAATGCGTAATTTTGTGAATCATCAACACCAGCACCCATCGTTTACCTTGTACTAAGCGCATTACCAGTTTCATCACGACCTCTATTTTCCCTTACCGTCAAAGTCATTGTCATCACTACCATTATCATCTCCATTCATTGTCGGTGTTATCGTCATTCTTATCACCATCAGTTGTCATTCTCTTATTCTCATTGCTCCTCCCTCCCTCGTTCTATTCTCCTCCTGCTCTTCCTCCTCCTTCTCCTCTTTCTCGTGCTCCTTCTAATCATCATCATCATCGTCGTCGTCGTCATCATCATCGTCATCATCATCATCGTCATCATCAACATCGTCGTCATCATCATCATCATCGTCGTCGTCGTCGTCGTCATCATCATCTTCATCATCATGGTCGTCGTCGTCGTAATTCCACTTGAGTAGATCACGGAAGCTGACACTGAGTCACAGTTTGATGAGTCTAAAAGATACAATGGGCAAATAAACACGTGTATCATTAACCATCCTACAGGTAGTCTGGATCTGACAAGGTCACGTGATTCCAGACTTAAGAATCCGTCAACTACTTTGACATCAAAAACAATACTTACTCCATATTATGACGACTCAAAATTATCGGCTGCCATACACTTGTGCTCATCAATGTTTCAACTCAATTATGTCGTAATCGTATGCGTGATCTCCAGACTTCTAAAGCGCCACTTGAAAACCAAGCGCAGGGCGCCAGCTTATTCACGAGCGATGTTCTACCACCGCGGTTAACTACCCATGCACGACTAACACCGATCCACATTTTCCTAAACAATCTACCTTGCTCACTAAAGGATTCACAAGCATAACGCCGCATTAGCCGGCGAGTGCTAATTTCCAGGCGAGTTTCCTTCTAGTCTTTTTGCTGGTGGCGCTATTTCCTTAAAACACCGGCACTGCTTGCAGTCCAGCAGTGCCAGTCCCAAGCATGGATAAAGGAGAAGGGCGACGCCAATGCTCCTTGTTATCACACAGTGTCGTTAAACTGCAACTAACCGCTGTTTCTGTGAACGTCTGCTTTCGCTTTAGACTCTGGTTGTCAACCGAATAACACGTCGTGCGTGTTGTGTTGTTGTTACCCGTAGACTCAAAAGGTGGGCCTCGCTTTGTGACGAACTCGAAAGGTCGAAGGAGGCGACCCGGGTCACGTGATCTGACGCAGGTCACCAAGTGCAGCGATCGTCTGTTCGTCGACTTTCTCGCCAGATGTCTCTCGTAAGTAAAAACGATGACTCTTGTTGATTGGTTCTCTGGGGAGCTAACGGTCGCGACCAGCCCAGTTCTTGGGATTAAATCTACAACTCAACTGCATCGTTGACCTCCGTTTCTTCATTAATCGTGTTTGCAGACTTTACTGTTTGACGAAAAGGTGTCATAGCAAAGATGATTAGCGTCGCCCTCCTCCTTTATTCAGGCTTGGGACTGGCACTATCAGAGTAGGCACAGTACAGAGGCGGAGACTTTGCGGGGCACGGACGACCCCCACTGAAATTTCAGGTGGAGGTGGAGCTGCTAATAAGTAATAATTCCCCCAATATTTAATAAATATATAATAAATTATAAATTTCTACAGTGCTTCAAGCTGTTCATCCTTTTTGCTGCGTCCATGGATGTTTGGGAAGTGACATTTCTCTTCAACCCTTCCTCAAACCCTATTTCTGTCGACCCACCCACAAATGCCAAGTCTCCACCAGGGACGCAATTTATATGCCTAGATACATAGGTCTTACTGAGTATACTGATGGCAATGACGACATTGGGGATGATGACGACTCAGTTGATGACTTCATTCATGATGATGATGATGATGATGATGATGACGACGACGATGACGACGACGACGACGATGATGATTATGATGATGACGATATGACGATGACAATTACGATGACGATGACGACTTTGAGTTGGATTGATGCTTGGTGATGTCTAGATGGAACCCATCGGAGAGGATGACTCCGTCGGAAGCGATGCGACATGACTGGATTCAGTCGATAGATGACAGACCTTCTCAGAGACCAAAACTCAGTCACCGGAAGCGACCGACCATCGTCGAAACAATTTCTCAATCGCTCCAGAAAAACGGTCGGTTGCACACCTGACTGGCTTCCTGCTTTACTCATTTTCTGAATTATCTAATTATCAAATGTTGCATTGGGAGTTAACTTTAGATTTTGATTGTGTTCTTATAAAATGTATAATTTCTTCTGAATTATTAAATTATCGATCATTGAGAGTTAGCCGTAGATTTTTATGATGATGATCAGAGGCGGCGATCCCGGGTGTCGAGGACACACGTCCCCCCACTTTTTACTCAGAGGGGACACGTTAGACGTTTGTCCCCACATTTCCTACCCCTCTCATGGGGTGCCTGCCCCCACCTGTCAAACGAGATCAAGATGTAAACGTTTTGTATTGCGTCATGCATAGCATCTTGTTATATATTTTTGCATCATATCTCACGTCATCCCAAATCGCATTGTATCTTGTATACATTGAATGGCATTGTATGTTTGCTGCATTGCAATACAATGTAATGCGATTGCAAATCGCATTAACTTGACGATAAAATTTGTAGTCCTACATAATAATTACTCATAATTATTATCTATCCTTCCATTGTATTGTGATATACTGCATTTTTATCGCATTGCATTTTTATTATATTGCATTTTTTTTAAATTTTATTTTATTACATTTTTAATGTGTTTTTTATTGTATACTGCGTTTTTATTGGGTTTTTTATTGCAGTGTAATGTCGTGTATTTTGTAGAAACCACTGACAATCTTAGACGGCCCTCTTCGTCTGCCAATGAAAGTCCAGCTGACGATTCAGTCTCTCAAATGAAAGCGAAACTTGAAGCAGCGGATGAACTATCGGAAAGAAAATTGCAATTCAACGCAAAAAGTTTTCTTCCGTCAATAAACAACCGGTAGAAAGGAATCTCTTATGAAAATATTCAACCAGGAATCAAACCCAACCGCTGCCACGTCCTGTCGGCTACAGGCGCTAAACAATTTCAACGCAACAAGCAATCCGATCCGTATATCCTCTCATTGAACGAATCATCGAAACCAGTTTCTGGAATGTTTCCCGATGATTTTGCCAATTGTTCTAACTTTAGAGTTTATTATCTGCACGACTCTACAATACGGAGGAGAACGTCCAATAACTTACATGACATTGTATGTTTGGGCAATAGGTGTCTTGTCTCGTGCAAGTTCAATTCGTATTCATTCAGTCGCATTCATTTCAACGAGTGTCTTTTACCATGAATTCGTATATGTCAATCATCTTTGGGATTGCTTTTTTATGGTACGAACTATATTATACTTCACGTAAACGATTCATGTATTAGACTGTCAGAAAACTATTATACTTAACGTAACCAGTACATAGGCCTATATTAGACTGTCAGAAAATCTTGGACTTACTATACTCTTAACGTTGCGGGTACTTTTGATTAAGCAACATGCGTCTAATTATATCTAAGAGAGAACACTAAGGCATATACGACGGGTCTTAATGACGACATTGTTGCTGTTACTCTCTTCTGTTCAGTCAAGACAGGGATACGCTACCTCCGTTCGTTGCCTCTTACTTCTTCCCATAATAACAAAGGTTTACAACAGGTGCTGGACTTGGCGACAACTCTCGCTTGTCTTAATCGCAAACTCTCATCTACAAGTCTTATGCCACACTTTCACTTGTTCATTATTGTTCTCGAAGCTTATTGATTTTTTTATCGTAATCGTAATCTCCAACATTCTAAAGCGCCGCTCGAAAGCGAAGCTTATTCAGAAGCGCTATCAGTTGCACACTCAGTAACCTGATTATCTCAAAGCAATGATTAGTTATCATTTCCTGCTTGCATCACCCGATGTTCCCTTGGAGCTACGCAGATCTTTTGTTGGTCAAGCTGTCAATGCTTTTAGCTCAGCGTCAACCACTCGCTACAGTCATATACCTTTATACTAGCAACACAATTTCATTCATTAGCAATGCAATGCTCCAAGAGCTCGTCGAGTGCGTTAAACGAGTGGTTGTTACTCTGAAAATCACATTTCACAAGTGTCAACCTGGATTATAATGATTAAGTATTAACAATTTACGAATTAGAGCACCGATAATTAAAGGAATGCATCACGGTAACCATATTAAGGGGCGACGTTTAAACGAGGGTTGGCCTGTATACGGACATTTATGGAAAGTGTTTTGTTTAGAATCAATGATTTAAAAAAGTTTTGCTGAAGTGCAAAACAGTCGTCGAATTACCCTGTGTAGTCTGCAAACCAAAATTAATTGAGTCTTAAGTCTTAAGGTCACTGGGTGTCCTTGTGGAGCTTACACAAGCCTAGATATCACCCATTGGAAGTTGCAACTAATGTAATGTAGTATAATCGAGCATATCATCAACTTTGCATCTATGTGTAGATAAACGACTGCAAGAGATTTTTGGAAACTTTAACAGGAAGGAAAGCTAAAAATGTTTGTTGTACAGAACGGAAGTTGTTAGGCTAAATAGAAGTAGCACCGATACCTCAGCATTATTCAATGCCACGCTGTTTATCGTTTTCGTAATCGTACTTCCTAAGCACCACTCGAAAGCCACGTGTAGAACAACGGCTTATTCACCAGCGCTGCGTAAAGTCATTGGGTTGTCCAAAGAGGGTTGAGTCTGGTTTCCAGGGAGTCAGAAGAAGCAACGTATTTAAGAAAGACCGCTGTGCGTTTGTCGTCATCCGGTTATATCAATATTTCGCAACTTCTATATCACCGGTTTTGACTGCATGTTTTGAACAATGAGGTCCAAAGTAACAAATGCAGATGAAATGCATATGTAATTGCGTCACCTGTAATTATGCGAGAATATTTACATAGCGCCAGTTTAAATCGTTCCAAGATAAGTCATGCAAAGGTGTAAATTTTCAACACCGTCCTATATGGCGTGTGAATACCAATGCCTAAAAAGATTTTTGGGTCGAACTGTGTCTCATTGAAGGCCATAACATTGAAGCGTTTAGACCTGCTGTCTGATTATTATAGACCTACCTGAACATTTTTTTAGTTTTGCTGTGTCTGTGAAAGTTCTTGTTTTGAATACGTCTCTTTGAGTCTTTGTAGAATATAGTCTATGAATATCTGTTTGAAATACTGTCTTCCAAAGGAAACTACTCAGAGGAGTCCCCCGATTGCAACGCACCAAAAATGAACAGTCTTAAGTCTAGTTTTGAGGTGGCGTCACAACGTGCAGCCTTAGGGAGAGACCCTTCCAGATCACTGGACCTGCCACAGAAAAGCCTCAATATTCCTCATAATTATAATCTGGAAACTTGTAATAGATGTTCATCCTTGCAGCCGATACACTGGCTTTGTGGATACGGTGTTGACACAGTCAAGTAACGTGTGCCTGTTGGATCTTAACTGCCTTTTATGACTTCGATCAACAAACTGGCGGTCCAGGAGCTCGTTGGATTACATCAGTGTCAAGGAAGATCTTAAGCAATATCTTAGTAAGAGTGATGTTTTTGCTGTATAATAAAGTACAGCCCCATATCGCACAAGTTACACCCCTTACCAATGAAATGAGAAGGAAAGCAATTTAAAACCTTTCCAATAAACAAGTGAATGCTGCAATAAATTAGAGGCAACAGCAACCTAGGAAAAGTTTTCCCAAAATGATATGCCAGAATGAAGCAGTATGTTGATAGAGCACTTGGAGAAGATCAAGTCGGGTCCGGGCCAGGAAGAGGCACAATTGCCTAACTATATTTGAAACACAATGAGGCGTATACTTTAAGAATTATATACGACAACCAGAAAGTCTTCATCAGCTTCATAGACTTCAAACAAGCATTTTGACAGCACATGACAAGACCGAACGCATGATGACGATATAAACTATACAGGAATTTCAGAGCAACGGATCAAACTTGTACAGTTAGGCCTAGCAAGGGAAATATTGAACAACATCAGGTGCAATAACAGTAAACATTAAAGATCGCAGAATACTTTCTAACAAAAACAGGTATATAATAAGAATATATCTTATCGACAAACTTCTCTAAAATAGTTTTAAAAGCAGCAATGTCACTCAATCTTAGCAATACCGAGGTGTAAGCATTAACCATCGACCCTTAAAATACTAGCACAGCACTAGAGCTGGACCACAAGTGCTGAGCGCGCATTGTTGGCAGAGTCGTCGGAAATCCCTAGCGTGTGGGTTCGTTCGTGCTTATTCGGAAGCTCTGCCATTTCTAATGTGTACATCTTTTGTTAGTCGCCGTCAAGTTTCTGTCATTAGAAACATTATTATATTTTATCAGCTGACCTAGTCCGGATATTTGCGAAAATAAGATGGCGTTCAATTACACAAACATCAAAGTCATTGTTGGCAGAGTCGTCGGAAATCCCTAGCGTGTGGGTTCGTTCGTGGTTATTCGGAAGCTCTGCCATTTCTAATGTGTACATCTTTTGTTAGTCGCCGTCAAGTTTCTGTCATTAGAAACATTATTATATTTTATCAGCTGATCAAGTCCGGATATTTGCGAAAATAAGATGACGTTCAATTACACAAACATCAAAGTCTGCGGCCTACGAGTATAATTCTGCTAATACACCGTGACGTGGCAGAATGCAGTTATGGGCAGTGATATGGCAGAAATTCCAGGAGTAATCAATAGAGTCTTGTTTAATAAGAAGCTGGGCTGATGAAAAGAATTATGTATAATTTAAAGTAGGACTGATGATAGGAATCATTGCTAACATCGATGCTTGACTAATTGAAAGAATCTTGTTTAATCAGCAGCTGGATTGATGAAAAGAATCATGTTTGTTTATAAGGGGATTGATGAAAATGATCGCTCTTCAGATCAGAAGCGGGATCGATGAGAAAACGATGTTCAATTAGAAGTTGGATAGTTTAGAAGAATCATGCTTATAAGGCGAAGCTGGATCAACGAAAAGTTATACTTGAGCGATAGAGGATTCGATAAGAGAATTCTGCTTTAACGAGATGGATGTTAAAAATTAGGCCTAATTAGAAGCTGGACTGGTCCAAAGAATTACGCTTATGTGGAAGCTGTTATCTGTATTCCTTGAAAAGAGAGGGTCTGAAGAAGATGCTTGATTTACGAAAAGAATTATGCTGAAATGGAAACTGGATCGAATAAAAGATTCCTATTTTATTCCAGCAAGAAGCTGGATTGATATAGAAAGCCGCTAGAATGGATGCGTGCTTACGTGGAAATTGAATACCATCTTGTCCATACCATTTTGTCCATACCATACTGTCCGTACCATTTTGTCCGCTACTATTTTGTCCGTACCATTTTGTCCGTACCATTTTGTCCGCTATCATTCTGTCCCCATACCATTTTGTCCGTACCATTTTGTCCGTACCATTTTGTCCGCTACCATTTTGTCCGGTCACCATTCCATGAGGTTAGGCATGGGGTTAAGCCTAGAGTACACGGCGGTATATTAGTTATGGTGCTGGATTGTCAACCGAGAGATGCAAAGTTCAAATCCCTGAACAGATTAAAAATTTGTGTGGAGATATCTGCCCCAACTGCCTCCCCCCAGCCAAATCGGCTATGAAGAGTGCACGGACCATGCATTATTAGTGAGAAGATGAGACGGGGAGGGAGAGGACTGACCACCCACCCTCGTAACCTCCTCCTCCTCCTCCTCTTCTTTCCATTCCTCTTCCTCCTTTTCCTTCTGCTCCTCCTTGCCCTGTCCCTCCTGTTCCTCCTCCTCCTCCTCCTCAGCCTCTTCCTCCTCTTCCTTGTCCTTCCACTCCTCCTCCACCTAGTAAATGAAGTCGCTAACACTTCACACCCATGCCTGCCTCAGGGACTGATATTCTCAGAGGCGGCGATCTCGTTTGACAGATGGGGGACACCCAGTGAGAGGGGTAGGAAATGTGGGGGAACACATGTATAACTTTTTCTCTTTCTGTAAAAGGTTTGGGGACTTGTCCCTCTCGACTTCCCCTGGATATTCTATACCATATGCGACTGCCTTTTACTTCTAACACATAAATAGACAAGAACTAAAACTAATAATAATAACAATTTTATCAGTATAATTATTCCACTATTTTCATCAATATGATATGTAGCTAATACATTTGCATAGTGATTATTGTAATTGATAATTGTTATTATTACTGGTAGTTCTTATTAGTAGTGTTACTTACTATTTTATTAAACTCCTACTATTATCACTGATACATAACGATTGTTGTGCAGTAAAGCGTGTCGCGATCCAGTAGATGTAAATGTAAACTTTTTATATAGCACCCTTAACAATTTGAGGATTTCACATCGGTATAGCAATTATGCTCGCTAAGGCACATGCATTCATTTGTTTGTAAAATTCAGTTAAATCGTAATCACAATCTCTTGCTTTTTCACAGGTAATGAAGAACTAGAATATTTGTCCTCGCGATCAACAGCCGTATTTTGTGAATGTCACTGCAATGGGTAACGAGTCAACAAAAACGTCTGCGTCCGAGTACAAAGAAAACGCAACGGGTGTGAACGAAAGAAAAGCACGTTGTAGTCAACTGGAATGGCAATCGGATGATGAGATGTACGCTGGTAATGATCATGACACAGGGAATGTTGAATCAAAGGGATCTCAATTTGAAACAAGCCAACACGAATTTACTCAGTCTGAAATCGAAGCACTGCTAGAAATGTATGATGAGAATTTGATGGAAGAGGAAGATCAGACGGAAGAGGAGGAAGAGAATGAGGAGGAGGATTGGAAAGAGGAGGAAGCGAGACAGGACGGAGAAAAGAAGGAAGATGAGGAGGAAGAGGCAAAAGAAACGGCTCAGGAGGAGCAGGAGGTGGAAGAGGAGGAGGCGGAAGAGGAAGACGAAGATGAAGGAAACGAGGAAGAGGAGGAAGAAGGGAAGAAGGGGCAGGACGAAGATGAGAAGGAAAAAGAAAAGGGGCAAGACGAGGAAGAGGAGAAGGAAGAGAAGCAAGAGGGACGGACAGAGGAAGAGAATACGGATGAGGAAGGGGAGGAGAACGATGAGAAGGAGGGACAGGACGAGGAAGATGAGGAGGAAGATGAGGAGGAAGATGAGGAGGAAGATGAGGAGGAAGATGAGCTGGAAGAGGAAGAGGAAGATGAGGATAAAGATGAGGCGGAAGATGAGGAGGAGGAGGAAGAAAAGGAATATGAAGAGAACGAGGAAGAGGAGGAGGAAAAGGAGGAGGAGGAAGTAGAGGAGGATGAGAAAGAAGAGAGAGTGCGGGAAGAGGAGGAGGAGAGGCAGGACGAAGAACAGGAGAAGGACGAGGTGGAAGAGGAATGTAACGAAGATGAGGAGGAAGAGGAGGAGGAAGAGGAGTATGAAGAGAACGAGGAAGAGGAGGAGGAGGAAGTTGAAGAGGAGGAAAAGAATGAGGAAGAGGAGGATGAAGAGAAAGAGGAGGAGGAAGAGGAGCAAGAAGGACAAGAAGAGGGGGAGGGAGGGCAGGAGGAGGGACGGGACGAAGAAGAGGAGGAGAAAGAGGAGGAAGAGGGGCAGAACACAAAGGAGGAAGAGAAAGGGGTAAAGGAGGATGAAGAGATGAAGGAGGAACAGGAAGAGGAAGAGAAAGAAGATGAGGAAACTCAGGACATCTTTGAGATAGCAGTAGGACAAGCGTTTAACCAGCTTTACCTTGCAGTAGATCGTGGTGATACAGAAGCTGTTAAGAGGATGCTGATGGCGTTGGAGGATTTCGATGTGCAGGACGCAAGCAAGAACACTCTTTCACAAGTCCACGCGGCTGTGAAGGGAATATTAGAAAATGATCAAAGTTTTGATCCTAGAACATCTAGCCTGACTTCGCCTCCAATGGCGTCTGGAGTAGGCGGTCACAGCTCGACTGTTGAAACTCTGCTGGAAAACCACGGGTCCGTCGATGTCATGAAATTAGTTTGGTCAAAACTAATTTATCTTGCAGCTAGGAATGGTCGCGCGGATGTCTTGGATGTGTTACTCCACCGCGGAATTTGCGAATTTGTTGTCTTCTCCTATTATTTGACACCGTTGCACGTCGCTGTCTCGGAGTGTCACACAACAGTTGTTGAGGTTATTTTGAAACACATTTCCAGGATTTCAGGACTGAGAAGTAACTACACGGACTTGGCTGATACGAGAGGCAGCTTACCAATTGAACTCGTCAAATCCGATGGTAGGCGGGTATCTGCTGAAGTATTTTGGGCGGAAAAAAGCACGCCCCTGGAGATAATGCTAAACTCAGATGGACATACTGCACTCGACCTTGCGGTGAAATCGATCCAACCGCAAGTGGTTAAGATATTGCTCACTGTCGACCGTTGTGCTTATTCAGAGAAGCATATTGGAAACAGTTTTCGTTGCTTGATAAAGTCAATCCAGCCTCGGTATCAAGGATCCAAGATGAAGCAATACGAGGTGATGTGCAAACGCTTAAAAGAAATCGCGCAAGTTCTTATGGGTTCGAGCAAGTTTAATGTACATCACCTAGACAATGAATTAAATACTGCACTTCACAATGTTATAAAGCAATGTGGAAATTGTTTTTACGATCACCTCACGGAACGTACAAAATGGAGGCTTCAGCAGATTCAAACTATAGACGACGTGGTACTATGGTTATTGGAGAAAGGTGCAGATTTTAACGTAAAAAATGCCTTTGGCGAAACACCTTTGAAAATTGCTTCCGAGAGAGGATGTTCCCATATCATTCAAACGTTGCTTGACTGGGAGCATACGTCAGGAGTGAAACTCGACCTTGACGCAAGAGATCAACATGGAGCAACTGCTTTAATCAAGGCAGCTGAAAAGCATCATGTCTCAGTAATGCGGCTGCTTCTAAAGCATAGAGCTTCCGTTTCTTTGCACGACAACTGCGGATTAACTGCCTTGCACGCAGCCGTCTATGAGCCAAATAGAAACTTGCTTGATTTGAATTTCTTCTGCAATGGGCTCTGCAAACGAAAATCAGACCAACCGGATGATCCCCTTGATATTAGAGGTTCGGGCTGGCAAACCCTGAATTCAAATAGTACAGTTGACCGGCTGGAGGCAAATCTTCAACAGGACGAGAAAACAACTCGATTCAAAGAAGAAATGGTTAAATTATTGCTGGCTATCGACGAAACAAACGTGAATGCCATAGACTTCAGAGGAAATACACCACTTGATCTGGCAGTAAAGTCTTCGAAGCGAATCACTTCGGAGACCTTCAACGCAATTAAGGAACGCGGCGCCATTCGAAGGACACTAGAACGGGAAGCGACAATGGTTGACGAAAAAGGTCGAAGTTCACTTCATCGACTGATCATCGCCCTCATTTCAGATTTTTTATTTGAAGATATTAAGACAGCCAGCGATGTAACAAACCGTAAAATATTCGATTTAATGGTTGAAGGAATTCTGTTACAACCAGAGGATTTTCGACAGTCAACCACGGCGACAGATGGCAAAGGAAGAACTCCACTTCACTATGCTGTCATGCCACCACTCAAAATCAGCAGTTCTTTCAATGATCTAGTGAGGGTGCTATTAAAAATGGGTTCCAACGTGAACGCAGTTGACATATACGGCAATACCCCTTTACATTACGCAGAAAAGAACGATCGGTACGAGCTTCTCGTCCAACACGGAGCTAAAGAAAGCATAACAAACAAAAGCGGACACACACCTAGAGATCTTAAGCAGCTACGAGAATCGGTGGCCGCCAACACAGACAACGCAAAGAAACTGCTAATCGGAAAGACACCGCTTTACACGATCAGGGACATCGCTAGTGTACTCAACAATGATCGGGTCACAGAGTTATCGAAAAGAAAACTAGTTGAAACGGTTCGTATATGCTATCAATCACGTCGCCCTAAAGAATCGGCAGAGGAAGCTATTTGGAACGTTTGGATCCAGAACGATTTTCCTAAACTTAACCGACGCGCAAGTCAGCTTAAACCTTTGATTCAACGCCTCATGCAACGTCTTGCCGATGGAATAAAAAGAAAGGACTGGCGATTTGAGTGCCAACCGATATTGGTCGGAAGCGCCAATGAAGATACAAGGGCTGTCATCTCAGCAGACTTTGATTTTACCTTTAAACTGATTGAATTCAGTCTGGTCTGCTATGCCTGTCAACATCCGCTGGGCCCGAAAGGATATTTTCAGTTGAAACGAAAGATAGACAACACAGGTATGAGAGAAAGGCGACAGAGTGATGAGGAGTTTGCCTGTTTCTTCAACCTTGATCTGTGTTTACTGACCAACGAAGTTAATTCCAGATTCCAAATTGTTGTAGAAGATGTCTTACATAGCCCAAATTTCTGGCAAGATGAACAACTATTCGAATGGTATGGGGCAGACAGAGATGAAAAGAACTTTGAGAGGCAGTTTGGTCTGTGCAAGACCGTGCGACTGAAAATGATTAATCCGATTGCGGACGGAGAAGGTGGCCTTATTTTCGTCAATGTATCAATTGATATAGTTGCTTGTATTCATGTGGAAGATTATTGTCTAGGAGACCAAACGCCAGTTGCCATTAACCCAGTTGTGAAAGATGACGGTTGTATGTTGATCTTTGATCGACCTCGTTTTGATCCCTCCAAGCCAACTGCTGCTCACTCCATCTTTTCAGATACGTATGCCAAAATTTCATTTGCACCATTCGAAAGTCGAATCATTAGAGAAAGCTCGTCTCTGACAAAGGCGGCATATATAATTTGCAAACTTATACTTTACGATCATGGGAAGACCACATATCAGCTGAAGACGTCGATTCTCTTTTGCATGGAGGCTCTCAAGCTCCGAAAGGGACGTGATAAAAAAGAAATTGAAGACAGAGTCACGCAAAGAGAACTGGCCTTCTGGGTCGAGAGGATCATATTCTGCTTCATGGAACTTTATCGACACGAAGTTTATCCCTGCTACCTCATGCCCTTATTTAGACAGCGTGTACTACCACTCAACGATACATACTACTATGAATCCGTAAAGCGTGTCGAAGCGGACGAGACAGGCAATCCCCTTGAGTCTCAAATACCCTACTCTGCGTCCTCTGATATCTACCTTGACCTTTGTCCAGATGACACTACCATCGATATACCCATTGGCCAAGACAATCACACGTACACCTACGACGCTAATGATGAAAATCGTCTTGCGAATGACGACCCAAAGTGGGAAGAATTTGAATGGGAAAAGCTCATTGAGAAGCTATCTTCACGCAGTTGCTCCAGCTATTGATGAATTCTGATTTGATGCAATACAATACAATACAACTGCTATTTGATATCGCCCTCTTTAAAGTTAAGTTCAGAAGTGCACACACGCCTCGACGGCGCAACTGCAGCTGTAATGCAAAGCAATTGTGTGCGAAGGACTTGCTCAAGGTCCCTACACAGTGACGGACGCCTCGGACGAAAGTCAAACCCATTCACTCAGCGCACACTGTGTTACGGGCTGAGTGCTCTAACCAATCAGCCACCATGCTATACACTATCCTCCTTCTGAAGTTCAGGAGTGCAAGCACAAACCGACAAACTTTTTTGTGAAAAGCAGTTTGTAACAGAGCACAGATGGCCCGGAGCCATTTGCGCGTGAATGAATGACTTTCTCAATGTCTTGGTAAGGATTCGTGAAACTTGAAGACTCGAACCCGAATGCTGCAAGAAGAGCAATCTATAGATAGCCAATTGTTTGCCATATCCCAAGTGACAGTGTCGTGCCAGCAGTCCCGAGTGATGACTGGATCTGAAGCGTTTGAAGCAATTTTTGTGCCTTTGATTTTCTCAGGCTTACAATAATTTGACTAAGTTTCAAGAGCATTCGGTCGAACTGAAGCTCACCTATTTTGTGACTGACTCTAATAAGACATTCATGTGTCGCAGCGTCTAGCTAAGCTTATCTGTGGCATTAACTGTATACGCGCTCCTAAATGATACTAGACAACATAAAACACGAATCTTAGTGTTTCAATAGATTCTGAAGCGATGCTATTTGAATACATTAAGTTACTGAGCGGCCCTTTTAATGGAAATTAGTTTCAAGTTATACCCGTCAACAGTTAGACCACCGAATAACTAAGTCCATTAGAATAAGTGAATTACATAATCTTATGTTGCTAAGTGTATATTAGTATTTCGTTGTTGTTGTTATTATTATTATTATTAGTAGTATTACTATTATTATTATTATTATTATTATTATTATTATTATTATTATTATTATTATTATTATTATTATTATTATTATTATTATTATTATTATTATTATCATCACTATTATTTATAAAAATAACCTAGTCGCTTTCATGGACACCTTTCCCTTGACCCCAGAAAGCGAGGCCTGACCCTCCGGGCAATTAAATCTAAAAATTAATGCTCACTAATTCCCTGGGGGAGCGAAGTACCTCAGGGCAAATAAATAATAATAATTATAATAATAATAAAAATTAATAATAATAGTAATAATAATAATAATAATCCCCGAGGGATCATATGTACTTCGGGGGAAAATGATAATAATAACAATAATGAAAATGCATAGGGGCTGTCTTCTTCACTTTTCAGCCGATGGCCATTGAGACCCTGAGCAGTTTCAGACCGACGGCAACTGACTGTAGGCGAATTCGGGAACAGAATTTCGCTTATCACTGGCGACAGGCGTGTAATGACTCATTTTCCAACGCCTTTCTATCCGCTTACAGAGATACAATTCATACAACTTGGTTGCATTCGAAGACTCAATCCCTCTGATCTCTGAAGACGATGTTTGACACTCCAGACAACTAGTGCATGTTAATAAAAATCTCTAAGCTCCTGGGGGACGAAGTATACCTCAGAGGAAAATAATAATATTAGCCTAGTAACTGACGGGCAAATTTACCGCAAAAGCAAATGTCGCATGACGTCGTTAATCTTAGATGAATTCGAACGAATCAAATATAACGCTTGTTTCTGTAAACAACCAAGTCAAGTAGTTCGTACTTTTCCATTCGGCTATTTATTTCACACATCATGCAGGAACAGAGAGGCAAACAAACAGAGACAGACCGACAGACAACGAGAGGACATCCAATGTGTAAACTAATTATTGTGGTGTAAAATTTCGATGCAGGCATTTCCAGGCATTTAGGGTCGTTTTCCATCCAGGCATTCGACAGAGGCCTGCCTGCAGCTCATGTGCACTCAGAAGTCAATAAGAGTCTCAACCAGTTATGTAAATCAAGGTATCACATGTATGTATCTATATTTGCATGTATGTTTGTATAACTATAGGTAAGTAAGTAAATGAGTATAATTTATACATGTATATATATATATATATTGTGTGGCACAGTGGCCGATCTGTTAGAGTGATCAGCCCGTAACATTAAGTGTGCGCTGAGCGCGCGGGTTCGAGCCTCGTCCGGGGCATCAGTCACTGTGTAAAGACCTTGAGCAAGTCCTTCGAGCACAGTTGCTCTGCAGTACAACTGCAATTGTATTTAAATTATAGACATAAGCACCGATCGAACTGCTTTAGGCTGCTAGACAAAAACGCCCACACGGGTCGGTATGTCTGCAAATCATTCTTGGAAACTGAATTGAAAGGGAAGCCAGGACGACTCTCGCTCAGACCAACGCAGCAATTTACTGCGGTTCATTTCCACGGCGTTTATTCGAAGAATCGTTCTGCATAACCATTAATTATATTCCTGATAATTCTTTTAAGCTGTTAACCTTTCCCTAAGTTCAACACTGTGTCGTGAATGTCAGCTTCCATTAATTTCTGTTTGCATGCTCCTAAGTTGACTGTAGCGAGTACCTAGGAGGCGATGTGTATTCTTTTTAATGTTACCGGTGCTGTCTTCTAGTTACTTCAATAGCTTTGGTGTCTAACGCACACAGTGTCAAGCGCTGGCGCACCAAAGTAAAGCGACATTCGGGTCAGCATCCAGTCCGTTGAGAGAAAGAGACAGATACAAAACAGACAGAGAAAGAAACAGAGAGATAGAGACGGACAAAGAGACATATATAGACAGCGAAACAGAGACAGTATATAGTTCAATCAATCATTCAATCCATCAATCAGTCAATCAAACAATAACCTTAGTAGGAAATACATGCAGCTTGTAAAGAGTATGTTTGAGAAGTAAATAGACGTCTAGTTCTAACAAAGTGATGCTCATGGTCAACCGTAACCTAATCATGAAACGTATGTAACCAAATTCAAATTATTATACTCGAAATCTTATTTAACACAATATTAAGAGAAACTCCTCAATGTAAATACGATAGATGTTTTAAATGCACCGCTTGTATTCTACGGCCGATATGTACACGCAGTATTTAAAAGTTAGTGACACTGCAATACAGTGACACAATTCAGACAAAGTGTATTAGTAGCAATAATAACTAAAAGCAATGACATTATATGGGAATACCTTTAGGAATACATAGCAGTGGGAAAGTAAAACCATTGGTAGTGGGTATTCGTAATGAGAACAATAACAGCTGTAGTAGTAGTAGTAGTAGATTAGTAGCAGTAGTATTACTATCACTACCATTTTTTTAAATTAGTCGTAGTATCAGAAGCAACAGCAGTGGCAGTACTAATTGGAAGAAGTAGTGATGCTATACATATATATATATATATATATAAGGAGGTAGTATTAGCAGTAGAGTAATAAAGGCAATTGCGTATGGTATACAATGGTTGTATCCGTCAATCTCCCTCATAGATGACGTGAATCGCAGTATCCGACTGCAGTGGTCCATCCTCAAAAATGAAGGGAGAATCCGGTCTCTCTGCGCATCCGTCGATATCCAACAACCACTCGATAATCCTTTCTTGTTTCATCTTCTCTTCCGCTTCCGGTGTGTCCGTGCTGTCGTTCTTTACTATCGGGTGCGACTTCCGGTTGGGTGGCGGCCTATGTCGCTCGTTTCCGGGTCGAAAGAGAGGCTGCGAATGCGATTTGATGAGCATCTTCCGATTGGGTTGCGTCGCCAGAGCAGCCGGTCTCTGAGCTGCAGCGTTTGGATTGTGCTGAGGACCGCGAGGACCCTCGTATGCGGCCAGCCGGTTGACGAGGTTCATTTCGGAGCAGTGCCTCTGCAGATTGGAGGTGTTGTTGCCTCGTCTTCCTGCAGCGGGCAAAACGAATTCGGACTTTGAGATGTTTGTGTTGGACTTACAGAGGATCTGATTCATCCTGGTAAGCGGGCTCACTTTTGCCACCCCTATAAACGTCCTCTCCTGCGTGTACACTTCTCGCGGCGCGTACCCCTGACCCGGCCGAACATCAGATTTGAGACCCGGTCTCTGCTGCGTCGTCCATAGGCCTCTTCCGGTTGCAGTGTCCAGCTCTTGGTCGTCGTTCTGTAGTAGACGAAATGATGTCTGTCCGAGGTTTGATCCCTGACCCAGCTTGGCGTTGTCGGCAGAGTCCTTCGAGATGGGAGACCACTGCGACCCCATTCCTCCGCTGAGCAGTCGGGGATCTCGATGATCCCTCGCCCTCGGGGAATCGACCTGAATGGGGTCCGTCGGAAGCACGAACACGCCGCTCGAGTGCTTGGCGTTGCTATCGGCCGAGCTGTGACTGTGCGCCGCCAGCCGGGGTAACTCCCCTGCCGTCCCTCCAGCAGGGCCTCTCCAGTCGCTGAGGGACTGGTTGGAACCGCTGCGCTCGCCCGTGTCGTCGCTGCGGAGATGGAAATAGGCACGACGTGGTCGGTCAGAGGATGAGGAGCCGAGGTGAGAGGGTAGGAGGGTGATGACTGTCTCTGTCATCTGGGGATGGTAGCGGTTCGGAGGGGAAGGATCGCTGTGTCGTTGCGGAGGCGGTTGGCGGTGTGGGCTGCTGTGGAGCCTTCCAGTCGGCGGGGATAGACCTCGTGTTCGCGGGAAGGATCGAGGGCCAGCGCTGCCTCCTTCCCTCCACTCCAAGTCCTGAAACGACGATCAACAGTGACTTATCAGCATCGTGCATTGCAGTGGCAGAAACAATGATAACAATAGTTTATAATATCATGTATTGTATAATCTTCGTTTATTTCTCAAACTGACAACAAAACAGTTTGACCACAGACATGGTGAAGACGAATGATGTCGGCAACCACGCAAGGCGCCCATAACGCTATACATGTACATTTCATCAACCAACGCCGCCGCCGGGTTTTGAACTTGGTACTTCAGCCCTGCTCCCTAGTGTATTATCCGTTACTCTACGTCCCCCAGACAATTCAAAGGGTAATGTAATGTAGGAGTTTCAGTTTAACGACACTATGTGACAAGAAAGATCATTAGCAACTACGATACTCTACCTCTTAATGATTTTGACATCATGTAAGAGGCCTACACTCAACCGCGAATGCTTTAGAGCAGCTTATGACAGGACCAATTTCTCGGATGTTTTCAATTCAATGTGTATTCGGAATGGCATATATCCCTTACTCTGCGTTACTTGCCAGACATCACATAGCTTAAAAGTAGATTACCAGCTCATCTTATTATTTACATGCATGACGCTATCTAAATTTCTCTGGTCCATTTAACTGGTTAAGAAATATAATTCAATTACCTTCGACTTATAATTTGTTACTATTTTCGCCTAAAATACGTATTTTATTACAGGTGACAAAGTAGAGGGACTTAAGTCCTTTGGAGGGACCTAAGTCCTTTGGAGCGACCTAAGTCCTTTGGAGAGACCTAAGTCCTTTGGAGGGACCTAAGTCCAGTTACTCCCTTACGCTGATAGTTGGTTCCTTTTTTCTTTTGTATTGGCCTACCTGATAATTATCACTATTGATGGTTGAGTTCAATAAAATAATTAATGACCATGGTTATGGTTATGCAAACCTTCTTACATGCACACATATATTTTGCCAGACCCCCTAAAGCCTCAACCCTCACTTTTCATCCGAGATCTTCTCGCTAATTTATGGCCTGTCTCATGAAGACGACCCATGCCTCTGCTTTGCAACATAGACATCACAGTCGCCGCTCCAAGTCTAGTGACCGACTGACTGACTATTGTCATCACTTGACACCAGTTGAAGAGACCGTTTGAAAAAACACCGCCTGGTGACCGATGACGTCAACAAATAGACGTCGATTGCTTGGCAATACTCAACATCGCACTGGAGTTAATCAACAAAATAATTTCGTGGTCAACGACGAAGAGTCTCGACATCGCATACGTGACGACGCGACGATAATGCCAGCTCATCATTACATTTACCAGCACAACCAGTAAACAAAATCGTGCCTTCTTAGTGGTTGTCCCCGCACCATGGAACACGGTTGGCGTTGCGTTTGTAGCCTTAGAGTCCACTAAAAATCGTTTTATACTCGACTTAAAACTCTTCTTTTCTGTTCTTGCGTAGTAGCCATGAAGGGCGCTATATAAATCATCGTAATGAATGAATGAATGTATATATCCATTACGTATCCATGCATGGCTAAATATATCTGTAGCTATGTATGTATGTATGTACGTACGTACGTACATACATACATACATACATACATACATACATACAAAAAAATCCCCATAGCAACAACTGTAACCACACTGTCAGTTTCCTCATCACAATAATTATTATGAGTATTACAAGCAGGCCTGGCTCTAGACATTTTGCGACCCTAAGTAAAGCTTCATTTTGTCGGCCCCTTTATCCACACTATTAAACCAGCGATTAAAATGAATTCATTAGCTCTATTTTATTTCATTTTTCTGCGTTTATCATTTAAGTATTTATATTGTATATAAAGTATTAATAAGATTAATATATGAATTAACGCCCACTGTCAGTCAACAAATGAAGGTACTTGTCAGTCAAACGACCCCCAAAATTTAGCTCTTCAATCACTTTTCCATTTTCTTTAACTTCACCAGTTAATGTGTAGTTTATGCTACTCAAATGATTTCAATGTCCGTTTTATATATTTTGAATACGATTAAATTATTTTTGGTCGAATCCTTGGTCGTAAAAAATAAAACTGATAGCTTATTTCAATGGCAGAACACGTGGAAAAATTTATCCATAACGGGTCACGGCCCGGCTCTGACACCCTGTATCTGTACTACAATAACCCTAAAACTAACCCTTACCAACCCTAACGAACGAGACAAAAGGCAGGTAAGGACATAGCCTTGGAAGCCAGTAAGACGGCATGCTGCATAGAGGACGGGAGACTATTTGGGATGCAGATATGTTAACGGATTCCAACTCTGCTGAGTAATGGCTGCCAGAACAAACGACTCCTGAATTGCTCTTGTGATAATTAGTAAGTCCGAGACACGCACCTGTTTGAATCCACGGACGGTGGTCCGAATAACTACGGGTAGTCACGACTGACTGACAGACAGACAGACAGACAGACGTATTCAGACAAACACACATCCAGAGAGACCATCGAACGGACAGATAAACATGGGATGAGAGACATACGTGAAGCATGCCTGACGCATACGGAAGTATATAAACAACTCAATATCCGTAAATCGAGGTATTCATATAAATATATATATCAAAAGAATATATAATATATTTCAAGCGGAAATCAATATAATATAAACACTCATGTATACGCCCATATATATATATATATGCAAATATATATACATATATATATATATATATTCAGCGGCATACAAACATGAGTATTTACTGACACGTGATATATATACATAGACGAAAATAATTTTGGCAGCTGAATTACCTGGCAAATCAACATGAAGATTCTGTAGTATAATCTAACTTGTATATTCACCATCTGGTCTGATCCTATTTGATGATTGATGTGGCGCCGTCAGCTGCCGCCGAAACCGTGTCAAGTCTTATTTCTTCTGAGAAGTTCATCGAAAGATTGCTTTTGCTAGCTGGGTGATCAGGACTTCGGAGGGAGAAACGGTCGCCTATTCCCAACAGGGTTCCTTCAGAATAGTCTTATAGACTCTACGTGTTAACTTATTTGCTCTGGGTAAATGTAAGGTCGCCAAGAGCGTAATTTGTAATGCAATGTATGGCTACCAAAAACGTAACTTGTAAATCCAATGTATGGTGATCAAGAGCGTAACCTGTAATGCAATGTATGGCTAACAAGAACGTAACCTGTAAATCCAATGTATGGTGATCAAGGGCGTAACTTGTAATGCAATGTATGGCTACCAAGAGCGTAACCTGTAATGCAATGTATGGGGACCAAGAGCGTAACTTGTAAATCCAATGTATGGCTACCAAGGGTGTTATTGCAACTACATAGTATATAATATTGACCCCAGGGGCGAAACTTTACCCAACACAGATATGTGACCAATCCAGGACCTCCTTCCCACTCCCACCACTTCTCCTCCCATATCCTTCCACCCATCCGCCTCCTCCTCTCTGTCCATCCTCTACGCGAATATATAATGCTTTTTGCGCCACTTTTAGGTCACTCGCAATTAGCTAAGCACACGTTGACATACTGCGTCGCAACAGACTGTTAAAATATGTTGATGACGCCGAGACCACAACAGAGCTAAACAACAGTGGCTCGTGACTAATTAATTGGCATCCAATGAGATGTCGAATAAGTGGTAGCGACGGGATGCCGCTGTCACTGCACAGCGTCGTGACAATGACGGCGACTGATGAAGCCACAGAACTCCTATGAACACGTATCAGAGCGTCAGATCCCCGTAGGGACAGCTTTTACTTTACTTGAACTTGTCACATGCATGTTTCTTAAATACTGTATTATCATGCTTAAAATTAACGCGTGTTGCGCTGATTGATTCATCCATGTGGCTGTACGGCCTTAGTATAAGGGTATACTGTTTGAAGGACTTGCATCATGCAATACAATACAATACAATAACACAGTACTTTACAACTGCAATTTGATATTACCCTTCCTACAATTAGTTCAGCAATGCACACGTGCCTCGACAGCTCAGTTGCAGTTATTTTGCAAAGCAATTGTGTGCGAAGGTTGGTTGGTTCCAATGTAACGACACTGCATGATAAGAAAGATCATTAGCGTCGCCCACCTCCTTTATTCAGGCTTAGGACTGGCACTGTCAGAGCGCAAACAGTGGAGGAGTTCGTATGCGAAAGACTTGCTCTGTTCAACCTTCCTACACAGTCAGTCCTCGGACGAGAATCGAACCCGCACTCTCCGCGTTACAGGTCGACCGCTCTAACCAATCGGCCAACACACACGAACTCAGAAGGACTCCTTTTGTCATCTGCTGCTGCAAACGAACGCTTGTTTGTCCTCGATTATCTCGTACACATGGGACATGATCGACGACCACTTGTTATCTATCGTGGCGCTGACGTCATTTTGCATGGCTTTAGCACATGGTTTAAGTCGAGCAACGGCGTTTACACCGTTGTCATGTGTTTTCATAATAAATATCTTCTGATTGGGATCCAAAGTCCTGACGACAGTTGACTTCTCTGTGCCTTTGCGTGCGGACACTCGACGAGTTATAGACAAGAACACAATATTATTATCAATGCGGTCTAGACAATCTAGCGGCGCACCGAGAAACCGATAAACTGACCTAAACAAGAGATAAAAAGAGATTTATATACAGAATACGAAGAAAATAGCAGATTAACGAATAGATGACAAACGAATAGATGACAAACGAATAGATGACAAACAAATAGATGATACAGGAATAGATGATAGGCGAAAACAGAGACATACAGATCAAAAGCTGATAAACAAGCAAATATTAAAGGAATTATCATCAGAATAATAGACGTAATTACGCACAGTAATAAGCTTAATAAATAAATGTAAGAAAATGAACATAGAATAACTGAACTATTAAGTGGTTATAAATGAAGAATAAGTAGGAGGCAAGTAAACGAAGATATACGTAAGCACAAACTTATAGACGGACTTAACAACAGGAGATAAAGAAAAACATGTTAAGCACTATTAAACGAACAATTTGAGACAGAAGTGCGCTTGAACTTGCAAACTAAGTGCTCAGTGCAAAAGGATGAAAAGCTGACGCAGATCATCTAGTCACAATTCCATTTATTGTACAGTCATGTTCAATTAGAAGAACATTAATTATATTGTAACATATTATACATCATTGAAAACTCAAAAGTACATTAATGTTGATACAGTAATATCTGACAAATTAATTATCTCACTAATATTGATTGGACAATTGAGAATGATTGATATTAGAAATTAAAGTGATCACAATGCACTCGAATACTTGGACATTTTATCATACATTCGGACATGGATATACAGATTTCCAAAATTAAAGGCCTTTGCTTTGAATCCTACAGACCTCAAATCGGTAGTTGCGTTTGAACAAGTATGCACTCATTTTCACAAATGTAAGAAATAAACAGTGAACCATGGGTTCAACCATATGAAGGCGACACATTAGCACACGATGTAGCCTATAGTTCGAGACCGCTTAAACTGTACTTGTTGAAAAAAACTAAGTGCAAACGTATTGTTCGAGAGACAGTTGAAACGCTTTGTCCCTTGCACCACTATCCATTAATCAATCGATCAATTAATCAAATTCTCCGATAGATAGAAGTGCTATTTCTTATCGGAACACCAAGTCCAAAAATCAACAGACTCGGCTGATATCAAGTGTGAAACGGTGACCGATTGGTCAAGAGGGCCAATCTTTCAACGTAAGTGTCACCGGTTCGGTACTCTCATTGTTTGGTCCTTATGAAGATCCTGAGTGACATAGATTGATGCTTGATCTATGGATAGCGGCGCCACATAAATAGGGTGAAAAATGTAGCTAGATGTTGACTAGTCGTTGTTGTTCCAGTTGCATTATTTTTTCTTCCTGGATTGATTTAAGTGGTCTTATCCTACCTTTTCTTTGTTAACAACTTAAAATATTAGCTTATTATGCCGAGGAACGGACACTTGTCCCCGAACATTTACCCTCCCGCCCCGATTTTTCGTAGGACATTTGCCTTCCGAACGAAACACTCCCTATGTACAAGACAATGAAAATAGGTAGCCAATTACTATGTCATGCAGGAGACAGAGTGAAGCAAAAATTACTACGTCTTTACAAAAACTAAATTCATTGTTGTCAATTTAATACTTTATCAAAGAAATGAGACATTCTGTCAAAGGACAGAATTTCTATTTCTCTTGTTGGATGCATAAATATTCAATAAAGTCAGCTACGCGCATCGGCCATTAAATGTTGTCATTCACAAAATAAGCGCTGATGAAAAGCAGTAAGTAGCTACAGTTGGTTAACAAACAATCAGTGACAAGCATTATCATTTGCCCTTAATTAGAGTCACTAACAATTTAGATAGTTACAGTCGGTTAACAAGCAGTCAGTGACAGGCGATATCATCTCCCATTAGAGTGGGATGAATACCCCTAAAACTGGAAGTCTTTGATAGGTACTTATAAAACTAAGACTTCAAACATGCAGGCGTCATGATCCATTATAATTTCGTCTTCGTACTGTCGTTGTAGTGTTCTGCAGATAATATTTCAATCATGGAATTCATTGAGAAAAGTCATAATGGAGGGTCGACAATCTATATACTACGGTGGATCCATGTACACAAAGAAGGCTGAGAAGAAAATTGAATACATTGGAAATGTTCACAGAGGTGTGGTTTGAAATGCAAAGGTGCAGTCACTGACTACAAGCTTGCAGGTAAGATAAAAATTAATTGTATAAACTTTGAGACTTAAATGTGAATTTGTAACCTGCTATTTAACTAGGCGTAGTTGTAAAGGGTCAGGGTCGGTTATAAATAAATAAATATATATATATATACGTTTGAAATTTTTTGAACAGAAAGTCTTGTTCCTGTTTTGTCTTAGTCTGAGGCAATTCTTTCGGAGGGGGCAAATGTCCGGGGGTGAATGTCCGGGGGCGAATATCCGGGGCGGGGGTGATTGTCCTACACTCTAGTATGCATGTCTTTTTACCTAATCTTACCTTAACCTGGAGTATTTCTTCAATTGGTTTCCCATTGTTACACAGACATAAAATCGGTGATGTTAAGTGTTACTTTTGTCCAAACAAATTTCTGAGTCCACGAGCTGATACCTCATCGAACTTGAAACATCTGAAGGCTAGGAATTTACTAAGTGTTCAATTGATTACATCTATTTAAAAAGAGCCGCTTATGGTAATCGTGGATCAAAATATTCTCCAAAAGTATAAAAGCATTTGCTTGCACTTGTAGGCCTATCGCTCATAGTCATTGAGTTTTCGTGAGATTTCCCCATTAAATTGCACCGAATCAATAACGATAATAAGGTCAATGCCTAAGGTAAGCCTACTAAGGTCTGTTATATAGAACGCTGAACTGCAGAAATAATTTTGCCGGTTTTCAACTTTCTACATTACGAGTTTTAGTCTCAAAGTTGTACGACTTGAGTAGACCTTGTTTGTGATAAACTTTACGTCCGACTATCTATAGTATCTTGCATTTAGTATTTAAAATACTTTTAAACTAATTATTTGATACTTGAATTGAAAACACTTGTATGAAAAAATTACATACATATACATACATACATACATACATACATACATACATACATACATACATATATACATACATACATACATACATATATACATACATACGCAATTACGCATACACACATCTTACTGAGCAAGGCATGCTCATTATCCCATTTGTCTGTACAACTACTAAACAGAATCATGTCTTTTCAGTGGTTGGCCCCTCGCTCTGGAACATGCTCCCGTTGGCGTTACGGTTGTCACCAAGGATCCACTCAGACTCATTTTATACGTGCCTTATAACTGTTCTTTTTAAACGTGCTGGAGTCGGGAGCGCTTCTGAATAGTAGACTAGAAGTCGCTATATAAATCTCTGTAGTGAATGAATGTAATTAACATATGCCTTATATGCCTTACCCTTACCTTCTATAGAATGCAATTACTTACTTTACATGCTACATTACTGATAATTAATCAACGCCATTACAATGCCTCACCTCGCAGAACGACTTCTCGCCTCCTCCTTCTCCACCTCCTCTTCCTCCTCTGATGTCAGGAATCGGCTCGAAATGGGCGAGCTTCCCTTCACCTATGACGGGGAGCATTAGGGCAGACATGTAGTCGAGCGAGTTGCTTCTTCGTTGCATGCGTCTTTGACTGAGATTCGGAAGAGTAAAGTACGTACCCTTCCCCTTCCCCTTCCGACGACCTTCCGGCCCCTCTCGAAATTTCATCTACTTTCCGGATGCGTCAGACAGTCAGTCCCTGATTGTTAGGCCTGCTTGAGGAAAATCCAATATTGTTCACCGACTTTAACCGATCCAGGCGTTCAGGCGTTATCGAAAATTATATGATCGGTTGTTTTCACGAACAACTCCAGCAATTTGTTTATCAAAGAGAGAGAACAGGAGTTTACTGCGATGAATTCCAGACTGTGTTTGTTGTAGCTCAGCTGGCTTTCTAGTCGTCAGAGTTGACCGTACATTGTATGGCTTATTAAACCGAATTGGTCTATCGTCACGCTTGTAATTCTAAGCTGTCTGACTACCGACTTGGCATAACGGTTATAACAAGAGTAACTTGTTAGCTGACTCATTAAGATGTCTCAATATCCGTTGATATTGTCGCATAACTTTGAAATTAGCATCTGCAGAAACTTTTCAGAACACTTACCTAAACACATTTCCTAATTCTCTGTGTCAGAAAATGATTACATAACTAATCTTAGTCATAGATGTTTTTCGCGTGACCAAACTGTTGTGCAACGGTTGCCGTAAATGGCGGTTAAAGCAGAACGTTTTTCAAAATACCCATTCAAAAATTCCAGTCTGATTAATGTCTCCAGCGCAGTGTGCTTCGACTCTATGTCCTTTGCACCCATCCGTTGGAGTCGTGCAGTTAAGAGAGACAGCTCTACGTTCCCTTCATCGGCGATCGTTGGTGGTCGTTTAATGAGGGTTAAGTCTCCTCCGCAGCCTAGCATCACATGTGGTATTCACGGAATTCAGTCCCGAGCATGGGCGAACTAAACCGAGGCATCTGAACGATTCCAGGTATGAGTGCAATGCATCTGTTCAGCAACGAATGGAGCAGAGAGTGAGAGGTCAGTCCATGAATAGTATTCAGCCTAATTAGCCACGATTGGGCCGAAGATCTTGTTCTCACCGATTAGTTCCGACGATCCAGTCTCGATTCGATTCGTTGTAGGCTAGATGTGGGTCCTTGTCCGAGACACTCAAAGCTCGCGAAGACTGTGGCGCTTGAAGTTGTACCAACACCGGATATAAAGCCACGCTTTATTGACAGATGTTCAAATGTTGATGTCTTTGCAGATACAGACGTTCCTTCTTCCTTCGCTGTACGTATTACAGAGTATGTGTAAATCACAGATGTTCCTCATAGATGTTCAGTTTACCTTTACAGCTGTTCTTTTTTCAAATTATGATCACTGTAGCTTATGTACAGCTCCTTGCTTCCTGTATGAAATGCAGTAGTTGTCTTGTTAAATCAATTTTCCTATCTGACCCGCAACGGTTAACTTATCGAATTCCTGTATTTTGGTTGAGCTTTCAGTAACTGTACCGGCGCTAGTGATAACGTATCCATGGTCTGATCCAACACGACAGCGCGCCAGAGAGGTAACTGCATCTGAGTTTGACGTTGGCTCAACCAGCAACGGTCAGCCAACTACGTTCCCTAACCTCGTCAGTGCGTTGAACTTTCTTTCACTACATAACACGAACTGTTAGTCAGACCCTACCAAGTGGTCCCTAATGAGAGTTACACTTGACTCATGCTATTTCGTGTGGATCGAACTGACAACGAGTGTCTACACTCGGCTCACTCGAGCTCTTTAGACTGGCTATAAAAAGGCATACCTGCCCGTCAATGCAGAGGCCAGGGATGTCCACAAAGGAGTTCTCGATTGGCAATGGATTCGCAGCTATAGCCGAATCTCAACATGTCAGTCGGACCATTTTGTGATCGTTGGCGGCGACCACTCAAAGATTATAAATGCGCGCACACACCTACACACACACTCATATACACCACACACACACACACACACACACATTTATGGGCTACATACGAGTGCTAGCATACGCGCGCGTATATCCTGCGTCACGTCTAGAATCACCAGACGCTGTTTAACCAGAACTCAGTTGGATATTTAATTATTTGAATATGTAGTGCAGACACTTTGGTCTCATGGTTGATACCTCAGCAAATAGGCCTACAATGAATGTGTCTGACACCAGGCAGTTAATATCCACGAATGTACTAGCCACACTAGTATAGGTAGTATACAAAAAAGTGAGGCGCCTTGAAGGCAGCACTTTAAATAGACCGGCTGACTGAGTGTAGAGGATATATATTTCGGTCCATTATTTTTAATACATGTATATATGTTGACACAAAGGAGTCTAATATATAAATATATCGATATATTAAAGTGCTCTACATATTTAAGGCGCTTAACTACGTACATAGATTCTTAACCTGGCAATTATTGCAGCGTCATCGCCAATCGCGATAAAAATCGCCATAAAAATCGTCTTTAATGGGGCCTGGATTCACTTTCAAGTAAAAAATCTCAAAAGGCTCTCTCTCTCTCTCTCTCTCTCACACACACACACACACACACACTCTTTCTCGCTCTTTCTATCTCCCTTTCTCAAACACACTCACACATAAACTCACTCTTTCGCTTTTATTTCCTCTCTCTCTGTATTTCTGAGTACAGTTAGATACGCACAGCTCATACGAATATCATCTAAGCATATATATATATATATATATATATATATATATATGGATTCAATGCTACTATTAACAAACGACCAAGCTACTATTGCATGAAACATTGTTACCATACCTGATCCCAATTTCTTTACAGTTTCTGCTGCTGCTGATGATGGCGATAATGAGTGCTTTGTTGATGATGATGGTCATTGTATGTCAATGATGATTGTATTCATGATATTCTTTGTACTTATGTGTATGATAATTTATATAGCGCCTTACAAGAACCTTATGATTCACGATTCACGATGCGTGGGGAATATACATGCACCTATGATTATAATGCAATCACTTTGGTCTTATGGATAATGTCTAAACCAATGTATCAATGACTGTGTTTTGACACCAGACAGTTTATTGTCCGCGAATGGGTTAGCCACACTAGGGTCATCATCGTTTTCGACGTCGTCATCGTCAACAAGGTTAGTTTTGTTGTTGTCAGCGTTATGCTTGTGACATCGTAATCATCGTCCTCAACAGCACCACATGCAAACATACATGTTTGCGTATACACGTACAGATCTTTACATACAAACATAAATTCATTCACACAAATGCGTAGTATTACTCATATATACACACCTACATGCATACATACATACAAACATACATACATACAAATATACACACATACAAACAAACACACGACTTACATATACGTGGATTAATACATAGACGCATACAACACAATACAACTGCATATGACACAGCCGTCCAATCAGAATTCAACAGTGAACACACACATAATTATTATTCGACAGAATCTGATAAACTGTAGGCGCTTTGCAATCGTGACTGAAGGACTATGATCCACAGCAGAGACTCGAACTCATACCACTCGCCTCACAGGCCGACGCTCTAACCAATGGGCCACCTTGCCCCATCATATGTGACCATGATACTTACGC
This sequence comes from Bimastos eiseni, assembly GCA_959347315.1. NCBI lineage: Eukaryota > Metazoa > Annelida > Clitellata > Crassiclitellata > Lumbricidae > Bimastos > Bimastos eiseni. Next base: position 35,200,471 of record OY365812.1, on the reverse strand, counting down.
AGAGGGTCGTTCTCTGCGATATGTATGAGTTGCAGTTGGTCATCTCGTATACGATCGGTCTGTTCTTTGCCGTTTTCAGTCGAGAAACGAATGTGTTCTTCATGTAGCGCGGTCTGTCCATTCCGCTGGAGCAGGCGGTTGCAACCTCCCTCGTTCCTCTTGTTCCTCTCTGCCACCAGCAGCCGCCATCGTCGTCGTAGTGGCGACGTCTGGTGCCGGATTTCGGCTGCGGCCAAACGGAGAACAGTTCCTCCACCACGGCCATCATTCGATCAACTACTACAACAAGTCGTAAAGTATTGTAAACATTAGAGCAGGTCACACAAAGCATTTTTAGATTTTCTTTAATTAGACATAGTGACACACAGCAGTTAGTTGCATTAAATGAAATTTGGTCGTCTTCGACATGACGTTAGAGTTATTTCAATTCTACGCTCAGGTTTATCAATGGCTTTCAATTTGTACAATATTCTCGAATAAGGCTCCTATTGTCTTTTGCCAAATTATTTCAACTAATGACAAGATCTAGTATTGAGAACTGATTAATATTGTAATATACTAGTATTGTGTCTGATTAATCTTCTCCCGAAGTGGCTCTACATAGATGTCCAATTAACATTCTAATCATTAGGAACCTTAGAGAGAAATGTGAACGATGAAGAAGATGCTATGTAGGGCATGTGTGCAGAAAAATACTGTCAGCACAACTTCCCACTTAAAACACTGTCGAACAACATATCACCACGACGCATGCGCATCTTCGCATTGATGTAGCGCCTTTATTATAAATCTCAGCGATCTTGTAATTGAAATTTGTAATGACGACAATTTCTAAGCCATCGTCAGAAACAAACAGTCACATCTATAGTATACCTTGCATACACTAGCAGTGACAGAGACGATGACAGACAGAGAGCTGGAGAGCGATATAGACACATATAGACACATGCATAAACAATTCATGCATAGATGCACGAATGCGCACATACATACACACATACTCACATGCGTACAAATACACGCAAACATATATACATATACCTATATAAGCATACATATACCAATACCCATGCATAAATACATATATAAATACATATATAAATACATACATAAATACATACATACATACATACATACATACATACATACATACATACATACATACATACATACATACATACATACATACATACATACATACATACATACATACATACATACATACATACATACATACATACATACATACATACATACATACATACATACATACATACATACATACATACATACATACATACATACATACATACATACATACATACATACATACATACATACATACATACATACATACATACATACATACATACATACATACATACATACATACATACATACATACATACATACATACATACATACATACATACATACATACATACATACATACATACATACATACATACATACATACATACATACATACATACATACATACATACATACATACATACATACATACATACATACATACATACATACATACATACATACATACATACATACATACATACATACATACATACATACATACATACATACATACATACATACATACATACATACATACATACATACATACATACATACATACATACATACATACATACATACATACATACATACATACATACATGCAAGTACATTCTAACCCGCTTACATAGGTAAACATAACATATACATGCATAGTTGCATACATACAATACACAACAGATCAATTACCAACATACCCAGCAAGAAAAACAACAGCATGTATTGTTCAACACGATACCCTTCTCTGTCTCCTTCTTTGTGTAGCTTACTCTGTCTCCAGTCACCGTCCGTTAGTCTGACCTCATTGGATATTGACCCGGAAGCAATTTCACCCTCCCCGCCTATCGATTACATCCTGTTGATTTTCGACCGCTCCGTAAATGCATAACTTCTGTTCTAGACCAATATAGCTAATCATAAATACTGTTTAGTTTTGAGCGATGGACGCCTGGTCCGCATCATACTTATATCGATCAGAGACGTATGGAGTTTGAACTTGAAGCCGACTGTTTGTTGCTATAAATTTGCAAAATTTGGGGGAATATTTGTCGTCTGAACAACCGTCGTGCATCGCTGTGAATTGCAGTTGCTGGGCGCTGTGCTGCATCGCATATATTTATCTTTCCTTTTTACTCTTAGTTATTTTTATTGGAAATCTATGTAGCTCTCTATGGTAGCCAAAACGATGTAAAAAATGCCTTTTAAAACATGACTTTTATCAGTTAGCATTGTATATTGTTGCATAGCATTGTATATAGTTGTATAGCATTATACATCATTGTAGCCTATAGAATGGTACAGTACTGTCTAGCATTCAGTAGCAGCGAGACCCTGTTAGTCTAAGATAGCGTGCCACTGAAGCGCGACCGATGAAGAATCATTTGCTGTAGCTTAAGCCAAACGAGTCCATTCTGAGAGATCAATTGCGTGACAATTACTCGACCGAGGTGATTAGGGATTCTGTGGATGTTTACTGGAGGATGGTCTAACCTCGCGGATGTTGGAAAGCGTTTTGGAATAAGGCTGGATGCTGAGGTGCTCCGAGGAGGACGGGGCAGTCAAACAGAGAGAGACACGCGGACATAGAGACAGATGAAGAGAGATAGAAAAGGATAAACAGAGATACGGAAGAAGATGAACAAAGATGCATAGAAAGATGAACAGAGACACTGAGTATGAGGAAGAGAGATACAGAGAACGATGAAGAGAGATACAGAGATACGGAGAAAGATACTGAGAACAGTAACAGAGAAAGATGCAGAGGGCGAAGGAGAAAGAAAAATTACAATAGGAAAGTAAGAAGAATCAATTGGAGACAGATACAGTTAGAGGAGGAAAGATGGAAGAAGACAAGGAATGAGGCAGGCAAAAGGACATCGAAACAGACAACTGCCTGATATTTAATGAAAAAGGTGTGATGGAGGGTGTTAGGCCGGGGTACACAAGGGTATAGAATGAACTTCAGAGAAATACTGAGAGAAAGAGGAAACGAGATTGAGAAGGGCATAGAGAGACACACGCACGCACACAGAGAGACAGAGAGACCGAGAATCACACAGAGAAAGAAAGAAAGAGACAGACAGAGAGAGAGAGAGCGACTACCAGATTGACATCCACCTCTCTTCACAGACAGACAGAGACAGAGAAAGAGAGGACACAGACAGATACATAGCGAGACAAACAGAGCAACGCAGGAAGTTTTATGAGTAGAAGATCAAATTTCATTCCACAATAAGCAGAGATATAAATAGCGCATTTAGATAGCGAATAATTCAAGTGTCCAAGATGGCGGATGAGGATGAGAAATAAGTACTACGAGGAGGAAGAGGAGGAGGAGGAGGAGGAGTAAAAAGAGGAAGAATCTAAAGACGTGGAGGAGACGAGAAATAAGATCGCGGCGGCAGAAGTGGTATCTAATATCAGTCTCTTAATTATTCATGATTAGCCAGAGCGTTCCTTTCTGGCAAAGACATATCAACAGCGAACACGTGGCCAGTAACGAAGCAACGAGAAGAGGCGGCTTTTCAACTCCTCACATAAATAAAGATAGACAAGTAATCAGATAGATAACAAACACACTTCCTGGTTATTCTGCCTTAACGTCTGCGCAAATCTCATATAATTTATACATACATTAAGGCAAAATTGCATACATGCAATCATATATATACACAAGGGCCTACAGGGGCCTATATGTTGGCCTACATGCATACATACATGAATAGATACCTGCTTTCCTTCTCCCCATTAATCTTACGCTGACATATTTAATCTAAACCCACCAAACTCCACACAACTTAGTGATTGTGTTGAATAAAAGTTAGAGCTATAACACAACGATTAAACATTTCTTGCTTTGTCCACTGGCTTGCTATCGTTTACTTTTTACGTTTAACATTTGTTTTATCCACCCTTTCCTCTCCTGCTTTCATGTTATAGGTCTACTGGTTTGTAGTTAATCAGTTTAATAGTTGGTTGTGGCCATGGTTATTCACACATAAATGTTTTACATATATAGGCCCACACACGACAAAACATTTGTCGTTTCAACGAATATCCGGACGAGCGTCGTCGTCTTCCAACAGTGAGGGACTGATCGTCGTCACCGTCATCGTGTCGGCGAGCGATGTTTACAGTTGTCGCACTACCCTATCGATGCAACTTGACCCAGAGACTCCGAACGTCTGTTCCATCTGTCGGTTACACGCGTGTGCGTGGGCCTACCACTGGTAACTCTGTCTAGCTTACTGCGCATATCGCTTTGCGCATTGATGTTTTTATTAGTTCGTAATGACATTTGGCACCATACAAGCCAGCGCAGAGAGCGCCTCTGTGTGAAAATCTGACGGGGCGCTATATAAATTTTGAGAATGAATGCATTAGCAACGAAACCATTATCAAATGAATTTCCGAAATTAATTAAGCCCCGATCGATCTTTATAAAAACAACTGATCCACGGTGACCGATTGATTAGAGTGGTCGGTCCGCGACGCTCAGTTGCGCTGAGTGAGCGGGTTCGACCCTTGTCCAAGAGGTCACTGTATAAGGACCTTGAGCAAGTCCTTTGCGCGCAATTGCTCTGCATTACAACTGCAGTTGCTGGGTCGAGGCGTGTGTACTTCTGAGCAAAATATGTTGGACGAAGGACGATATCAAATTTCAGTTGTATATATATATGCCTGTATGTTGGACGTATGTATGTATGTATATATGTATGTATATATGTATGCATGCATGCATGCATGCATGTATTTATGTATGTATGTATGCATGTTTGTATGTATGATATGTGTATATGTATGTATGTATGTATATATGTATGTATGTATGTGTGTATGTGTGTATGTATGTATGTATGTATGTATGATATGTGTATATGTATGTATGTATATATGTATGTATGTATGTATGTATGTGTGTATGTATATATGTATGTATGTATGTAAGTATGTATGTATGTATGTATCGCAACTATAAAAATTGTCACTTGATGAACTCACCTTCCACGTGACCAACAAATCTCAGCAGGACTTCTCAGGATGAAGAAATTCCGTCGACTTCCTTTTGCATGAATGCAGAGAGAAGATGCACAGTAAACCTCTCTTCAAAATTGTCCACAGAGAACGTCTCTGCCTCAGGAACCCGCGGCTGACGATAACCGGGTCCGTTAGACTAAATCTTAGTCTAAACCCTAAACAATCTAAACCGCCTATTAAGCAAAGAGTCAATGGTCAGCGCTTGATGTCGCATATCGTTCATTTGGATCTGAAAGACCATGAAGCCTTCTCTGCCCTCTCTGACTCTGATAGTATGGTGATGGCTGTAGGGCATACAACCGCGGATAACCGCTTCGTTGGCTTTGGGAACTGCTACCAAGCGATATCATTACCTATGCTTCCTCTGGGGAGCTGCCATATTAAGTACAATAACATTGGCTTGCATATATACATATCATATATATTATGCATATATACATGTATATACATATACTGGGCATATGCTTTGCAATGTTAGACGATTAGATATGTATGTATATATATATATATATATATATATATATATATATATATATATATATATATATATATATATATATATATAAAGCTTCCAAAAGGATTTCGGTTGCGTCGGTATAATATATACGGAGGTTGTTTGCTAGGGTTGCTGTGTGTCAATGAATCCAAGACCTCTATGCTAATGAGATATTGGAGACACGAGACGCTGACCGTAAACAGAACACACCCGCACACACATATATACAAATACGTACACAGACACACGTAGAGTGTTTACGTAAGGGATGATGACTCTGTACCACCACGCGTGTAGGGGCCTACTCACTGTACGGAAGTATATAAATATACAAATGTGTTTGCAAGTATATATATATATATATATATATATGAACAGACCTGCATAATGCATGTTGGTCGTGTGTTGGGCCAAGTGGATGGGTCTTAACCTGCTGATGAATCATCAATCCACGTGCATAGAAGAAAGAATCGCACGTAGTCGTATTTGTAGTAATAGCGAACGCGATGACTGATTAGTGAGAGAGAGAGAGAGACAGAGAGACAGAGAGACAGAGAGACAGAGACAGACAGAGACAGAGACAGACAGAGACAGACAGAGACAGACAGAGACAGACAGAGACAGACAGAGACAGACAGAGACAGACAGAGACAGAGACAGACAGAGACAGACAGAGACAGACAGAGACAGACAGAGACAGACAGAGACAGACAGAGACAGACAGAGACAGACAGAGACAGAGACAGAGACAGACAGAGACAGACAGAGACAGACAGAGACAGACAGAGACAGACAGAGACAGACAGAGACAGACAGAGACAGACAGAGACAGACAGAGACAGACAGAGACAGACAGAGACAGACAGAGACAGACAGAGACAGGGAGAGAAAGAGAGAGACAGAGAGAGACAGAGAGAGACAGAGAGATACAGAGAGATACAGAGAGATACAGAGAGATACAGAGAGAGACAGAGAGATACAGAGAGATACAGAGAGAGAAATAGACGACATATCATATATCTTCGTTTATTTATTGCATTATGATTCATTTAATAAAATTATTGCCAACAACAAATTCTATTTTTTTCTGTTTATTAACAATTGATCATACTGTTGTCCGTGAAGTATACGGATTATCAAATGGTAAATTTGCTTTCAGGAGATTTATTTATGATAATAATAATAGCAGTAGTTATCCGCAGAGGATTGTCTCGTACTTCCTAAGTCTTATTTATGATTTTACGCAAAGAGTAGTAAGTTTCAAATTGAATTCTGTTTTCTTTAAAGCTTCTTTCGAGTGACCAAATGGCCGACCAGCCTCCCTCCCCTAATTAAGATTCATTAAAATATCAATCGACTCGGTTTAAAAACATTATAAGTGTCTTCAGGTTGATTTGCGAATCACTCAACGATCACTGGTGTCGCTTTCTCAACCGCAGATGGATTTATTGATGAGCTCCCGCAGAGCCAAAGCGCGCGATGAGGAGGAGGACAAGGAGGAGGAGGAGGAGGAGTGAGAGATGGCTACAAGTACACATGGGTGTGGTTTGACATATTGACCGAGATGGAGATGTGCCCTACTTCTCCTACTTCAGTAATTGAGACAACAATTTATTTGGCGCTAATTATGCCAGACGTCATCCGTTTTAAGCAATGATAGCCAGGCTGCGATGCGAGATCTCGTTTCCGAAGATTCGAGGACAACCAAAGACTGAGGAACGAATTTATAGGAAAGTGGCGATTTGTAATTTGGCAATTAAAATCATAATTACAATAACTGAACTCAAGAACCACTATCCTTATTAACCTTATTGGTCGTTCACATTCTCGATCAAAACGATACCCGTCTTAGGCCCATACTCTGCCTCCCCTAACCGTCTTGAAACCGGTCTCTCTCCTCCCTCGGACTACCCTTTGGACAACCCCTCTGATTCCACTCAGCGCTCGTGAATAAGCTGGTGTCAAGCGCCACTTTAAGCGAAGCGATTCACGTGGGGCTTTAGAAATTTTGTGATTTACAAAAACGATTACTGATCCCTTGCCCGAACCGTTTCGGTAGACGACGCGTCGCACGTGTAACACAAAGACATTCCCAAGATGGCAGTGGTGCTGCATATAACTTAACACAACATCCTCGTCAGGTCCTGACGCAGCCATTTGGCGGCGATGGGTACGAATAAATGATCATGCAGAACCCTTCTGATCTTAAATTTGTTGGTGGAAGCTCGTCCAAACTATTTACCGTAATTATTTACTGGTTCCGCGGAACACAGTTTGGGAAACGCTGGTCTAATCAATAGAGTGCACATTTTCCACTACGGTTTTAATTGTCAACAGCAGCAGTTCAAGTTTGTTTACAGAAAGTTGCAGAAGATTGCAAACGCTAAGTCCGCGACAATCATACACCAATAGCAATGTAGCTCCTTTTGGGATATAGGCATGTCTTTGTCTTATTGTAATGTAATGTAATGAAGCATTTATAGAGCGCCAATTCAAGATATCTACTCAAAGTTGGTCTAAATGATGTTAGATGTCATAGTTAACGAGTAAAATACGCCGGTTATCAAAACTAAGCACACTAATCAGAAAAGAGTTACCAGTGGTGGGCCCACGCATAAGCGTAGACCGGTGGACCTGACCAACGGATTCCCCTTAACAGCTGACATATGGCATGGATGATCAGAGTACCTGGGTCAATTGGCGTCATATGTAATTGTCTTTTGAATGTTCGTGTTTAGTTATTGGTTGGCACTGCCGTCCTCGTAAGTTATGTTTTATGAACATTGAATCATATTTAAGCCACATTTGTTTGCCTTTATCCGAATCACAGTCGTAATTCTCGTTTATACGTCAATGCAGATAAGGCCGACCATCAGCCGAATTTGTATCAGCCAACTGTATTTTTATAAATGAAGACTTAGTCATCTGCATAAGATGGCTGCATGGTCAGGATGATTGTGGCTGATAGTGGATGACTGGATGATTGCACGTGGCTGCATGTCACAGATGACTGGATGATAAGATGGCCGACCACAAAGCACTACAAGAGCATATTGGAATAAAACATTGAATGATGTATATTGTATGCTTACCAAACGTCGATATGCGTTGCTGCACACATTGACGTGAAGGCTAAATACGTGTCTGTGTGTATATATATATATGTGTGTGTGTGTATGTGCGTGTCAGTGTAAGTGTGCGTGTGTGTCTGTGAGCATTGCGCAGAGCTATGGATTCCTCGCGCAGTCTAAAAATCGATGACCTGGCAAATGGAAGACAGCGTATTGAAAGCTTCTTCGCTGCTTCCGGCGCTTATGGACATGCGCAGTGTGACGTAGATTAATGTGCCGCCTAAGGTTGTCGGCTAAATAGGCGCTACATAAGTACTGAACATGGTTCTGCATATATATAATATATATACACATGTATATGCATATATATATAGTACATATATATATATATATACACACAGATATATATACGTATAATTTTTTTATATTATTATTATCAGCAATATAAAAACTGGTGCATATGCGCTAATTCTGCCGTCAACTATGGCGAGTCTAATATAGCAGAGTGTTTGGCAGAAGAATAAAATAAAGGTGAAGAATCTACAGATAAAAGGGTTTAGGGTAAAGGTCAAGCAAGACATTTAATTAAGGCAAAGGGTGTTCTGAATCCGATGGTGAAGATGACAAGAGGAGAAATTAAGGGTAGAGGAAGGGTAAACTAATGGCGAAAGTAAAATTAGAGGTAGAGCGAAGTCAGTCTAATCCAATGATAAGGGTAAAATTTAAGCTTTTGCCATGGCAAAACTGAAGGCAAAGAGAAAATTAAAGGTAAAGAGAAAATAAAACCGAAGGTAAAGGTCAAATCAGCTGTTGAAGGTTAATGACGAAGGTGAAACTAGATGCAAATGACCCTTTCATTTGTATCACCTTTTCTAAAGGTGATACAATCTTGTTGATACGACACCTGAGTGGCTCCTAGAAATCGATTGAGTACAAAGCGTCTGACTAAGTATTCGTCCTTAACTTCCCAACGCGACGTTCCTATTAATTTACCGACAACGAAGGATCGCATTTGAGTGAGTACCATGTGGCCTGTTATTTCCAGTACCAAAGGAGTTCCACTGTGTTCGCTACAACTGCCAGCGTCCGTCAGACAGAGCCCACCTGTTGAGCAATTCTTAGCAGACGTTCCAGTTGGACTGCATAGTTATACTTATCACCATTCAGCCAACTCGTATTCCCAATCACCCTCTTGTCTCGCTCTTTCTCGAATCCAGGTCAACGCTCATCTCAAGTTTTCCAACGGAGCCATATTCAACGCTGTAAAACAGTACCACGTCTTTGGAACGATCTACCTCCAGAATTCAGTACCTTGTCGGTTTTCCACCACCACTGCCTGTCATCCAACATCGTTTGTTTCAGCCTCCTCTATTCATCAACCATCGGACCTTCCAATCTAAGCTTAAGTCTCACCCATTCAAGAACGTCTACCCAGACTCAATCGATCATCCACCCTCCAATCCTCGACCAAAGAGACTTAACAGCAACTCTGTCTCCTCTGACCTGGAATCTGAACTCAGAAATTCATCGGACTACAATTTGGACAACCCCTCTAATTCGAGGCAGCGCTCGTGAATAAGCTGTTGCCATGCGCTTGGCTTTCGAGTGGCGCTTTAGAAGTTTGGGGATAACATTGCGATTGTCAAATAGGAAGAAGCGCATCAATAGCTGTAGCACATTGCGGACGGACCATGTCTGCAAGAACTTCCACGACTATATAGTATAAGCTTACCGGAGATGAGAAGCACACACTACTAGAACTTCTAGAAGAAAAGCCAAGTTACTCAGTAAATTCTCTCAACTGAGATCATTAGCAGTAGAAGGTGATTTTCAACCATATATGATAGTTGAAACATCTCTTTATTTTGCTAGTTCTGTGGCGAGAAAGAAAACAAGCTGATGTTTTGATTAGTATACTTCCGTAAAAAACCATATATAGCTGACGGTTGCCTTTTATAAAATTGGGTAATTCTGGGCTTGGGTTCATTACTTTTCCGGCGCATCCATGACCACTATTCGACAAAGGCAGGTAACAGGAACAAAAAGTGAAGAATACAAAATAAAATTTAATAATTCACAGCTATTTGTTTATCTGATCACTTGATTTATTATTGCTAAAACTTCAGTACATATAGTGCGGTGTGAAACCAATTAATTCAATCAATCATTCGTTCAATCACTCATTTATTCGTTCATTCATTCATATATTCGATCATACATTCATTCGTTCATTTACTCATTCTGAGCAAATGTGTTTTATGGAAACAACCGAAGTTCTGCTTATTAGAGTCGCTTATTATATAGGCTTAATACGTACAATATTGTGTATACTTGCCTCAGTATTAGGACAAGGCTCTCAATGTCCTTTCTTGATCACCACTGGATGTAAAATAATGACAAAAGAAGTCTAAAAAATTTCATTTTGCCGTCTCTTATCATATGTTGTACTGGATTGGTTATGTTGATCAAACATCTCAATTAATGCTTATGAAAATACATATTTTGTAGGACGAGACACACGGCCAGAGAGAGAGAGAGAGAGAGAGAGACAAAGAGACAAAGAGAGAGAGAGAGACAGACAGAGAGAGACAGAGAGAGAGAAGAGAGAGAGAGAGACAAAGAGAGAGAGAGAGAGAGCAAGAGAGACAAAGAGAGAGAGAGCAAGAGAGACAAAGAGAGAGACAGAGAGAGAGAGAGAGAGACAGAGAGAGAGAGAGAGAGAGAGAGAGAGAGCCAAAAAGAGAGATAGAAAAAGAGAGCGAGAGACCAATGGAAATGGTAGGGGTATGTATGGGTGAGACATTAAAGAAGAAGGAGGAACGAAAACAAAGGAAAAAACGGGATAGACGTGACGATGGAGGGAACAACAGACAAACAGACATACAAATAAACAGACAGGCAGGCAGGCGAAAAGACAGACGTACAGTAGTTTTGTAGCGATCGATCTGTGGTCTGTGGTGCCAAGCGATCAATGTCTTTCTAGTTCGGGTATTTATCCTTCGTCTGGCGTTAGATCGACCGTCGTCTCCCTCCACGCATGGGGAACCACCACCATCGCCCTATAATGCCCCATCTCCCTTCTGTCCATCTTCCCTCACCCCATCTGCTGTTCACCAGCAGCAGAAGCAACGGTCGGACTAAGAACTGTCTCCGGAGGAATGGCTCCACATCATCTGTCAAAGGCATTTCTCGGTTGAGTTATCTTCAGCAGAAATAATGCCAAGTAGTTCGGTCGGTGCTTCGGTACTTGCTGCGCTCGGAGTACTTGACCCTCAGATTGTTTTTTATGGCATACTAAACCATTTAGAAGCTAAGAATACTGTCTGCTTCTTGGTGTGTCTGTCTGACCGTTTGTCTGCCCGCTTCTAAGTCTGCGTGTGTGTGTGTGTGTGTGTGTGTCGTCATGTGTATGTCTGTAAGTTCCACTCTTCCTGCCTATTCTATGGGTTGTGACTGTATGTCTACGTGTGTTCGTCACACTCTGCGCATGTCAGTTCTCCTATCTCTCTGTCTGCCTATTTGTTTCTCTGTCTCTCTGTATCTCCATATCCGTCTCTTTGTCTCTATCTGTTTGTCTGTCAGTGAGTCAGTCAATATGTCTGTCTCCCTGTCTGCCTGCAAGCCTGTCTGTTTGTGTCTGAGTGTCCGAAGTTGGCCTGTGCGTGTCTGACATTGATCTCGTTCTCCGAGCACAATAATATTTTATTGTATCCGTGTTTAAATAAACATCATCGTTAGATGATGGACTTTTAGCAGTGTAAAAATTGGATATATTGATTGGATGCAGATTGTGGCCTTATGATCTTATAGCTATATATATATATATATATATATATATATATAGCGTCACAATATAACAAAAGTATCTGACCACAACAAAGTTTGAGTCTCCAGACACTTTTGTTTATGAAAGAGCGCATTGCAAACAACGCAGTTGCTCGGCTGAATATTCATTTCCATTTTACAATCAAAAATCGACTTAAAAATTTTTGACGTGTCTTTAATAATAATTCTAATATATTGAGATGATATATTATTATTATTATTATTGGTTCCATAACTCAACAGTTATTGGTTCATAACTTGAAATTCATCGAACCTGCTTCGTCACCACAAATTATAGCAATGGTATACATAAGATGAACTGCGACAGGTCTTTTGGACGGTTGACCTTTTGATCTTGATATTTATTTGTATAGGCCTATGTAGTAGGTAGCTCCGTCTGTTTCTCAAATGAACTGATTTAATATTAATGTCTGACGTCTATTTATTCTGTTCATTTCTATCAAAACAATCTCATAACTCAAAACACGAACCGAATTAACACTTTAACAGCGTCCATATTATTACAATTTTCACCCAAAATCGGTCTTTGTATGATTTCCCGAGATTGCACAAATTGTGTGAGGTGGTGCTGCAAAGCGACTGCATTGAAATGGACATTATTGTTATTATTCCTTTCCCTATAGGTGCATTTGTTCTCTTGGGAATGCAAATATTAGGGTATTACTGTTCTGGAATGGTTGGCCTTCGAAGGTAATCTTACTGTCATTACTCTTGCTCTTCAGATAGCATCTAAAGATAATTGAGGATTATTTAACACTTGGGCTAAAACATAATAATAATAATATTAATAATAATAATAATAATAATAATAATAATAATAATAATAATAATAATAATGCAGCTAATACACATTAGTCACCATCCTTATGCATATTCATGTGCCTGTATTTCCCAGTTTTTTCCCTAGGTATAAGTAGACCTACAAGAGGTATGAAACATTAATGCAATGTACATAACATTATATATATAATATAAACATATATTGACTTTGATGTATTCAACCAAAATCGATCGGAGGTGGTATCCAAATAAGCGAAGCAATTTTTCAATATGTCCAATGTATATGTATATATATATATATATACGATTGTACGTATACGTCCGTATGTCGGCCTGCGTGTGTCTAGCTGTCACTGCGGCTGGTAGCTTATGTATCTGCGTGTCTGTCTTTGTCTGTTTACGTGTCACTGTGCCTTCTTTATCTGTTTCGAATCGAAGAATCGAGCATCAGTTCATCCCAAAATCAATATAACTCGTCCGTTGAGGACCCAGTATAAAAATACAGCCTCTCTGTGTCTTTCCAAGCTCATATAAATGCATTATATGTACGCACGTAAGGCATCGTTTAATTGGTGAGTGAATGTATCATGTCAATGTATGCGAATGGATGCATGAATGCATGTATGAGATATATATGTGATCACATGTGTGCACACATATATACAACCACCCATATGCACTTATATATGTATATACAAACGCTTGTATGTATGAATGTATGTATGTATGTATGTACGTATGTATGAATGTATGTATGTATTTACGCATGTACGTATGTATGTATGTATGTATGTACGTATGTATGAATGTATGTATGTATTTACGCATGTACGTATGTACGTATGTATGTATGTATGTATGTATGTACGTATGTATGAATGTATGTATGTATTTACGTATGTATGTATGTATGTATGTATGTATGTATGTATGTATGTATTTACGTATGTACGTATGTATGTATGTATGTATGTATGCCTACGTATACATGATGTATGTATGTATGTAAGTATTTACGTATGTACGTACGCATGTATGTATGTATGTATGTATGCCTACGCATACATGATGTATGTATGTATGCATGTATGTATGTATGTATTTACGTATGTACGTATGTATGTATGAACGCATGTATGTATGTATGTACGTATGTATGTATGTATGTATGTATGTATTTACCTATGTACATATGTATGTATGTATGTATGTATGTATGTATGCCTACGTATACATGATGTATGCCTATTTCAATGTATAGGTATATTTCGTGAATTGTGCATGCATGTGCGTGTGTGAATTAATAAATTCATTGAATACATACATGAATGTTTATATGAACGTATGTGTCTTTGTATGCATGAATCAATGTATGCAAGTATGGGCGAATGCCTACAGGTACATATACGCATGAATATATGCATGTATGCAGTCTAAAATATCAAATGAACGTTGAGTATTACACACCCTTTGGTAAACTAAATATTAATATGTTTTATAAAAATGATATAAACGGATTTGCACGCGCTGTGTGTGTTACATATATATATATATATATATAGTTCTATGTATATATTATATATATTTGCGTTGCATATTTGCATTTGGTTAAGTATGTATATTATGCATGAACCGATTAACAGCAAATCTTCATAATCTTAGACGACGTCTTCTTATATATATATATATATATATATACTCTGTTTTATTCTATCTGCAGTATCTCCATCTCTCCAGCTCTCCCTGTTACTCGGAGTCTCTCTGTCTCTTTCTGTATAATAATATCTATGTCCCTGTTTCTGCCACTGACTGTCTCTTAATCTTTCTGAATCTCTGTCTCTCTGACTTTGTCTGTCTGTTTCTCTGGCTGTATTTCTTACTCTGTCCGTCTCTCTCTCTCATTGTGTCTCTATATCTGTCTGTCTCTCTCTATATCTCTACCTGTCTGCCTGTCTCTCCATCTCTCTCCGTTTACGGTCGGTCCCCCAAATTGCTTCTTATACTCGGATGCAAATCAACTGCGACGCCTGTTCCGTATATACGCCGAACGGGACATCGTCTAAGTCCTCGGTTCCCTTCCGGACCCCGTGGATATCGACTGATTGAGTCCTGGGGTGGATGGGGGGACCCACTGCAGCGACCGACATTCGCTTTGTCCCTAATTCGCTCAATCATTCGCTCAAGTCTATTGACCGATCGATTGCTAAGAATGTCATTCGGAATTCTCGAAGACGGCGCCAAACACCGACGCCCAGATGGCGCCTCTGGGACCCATTGACGCTACTGGAACCCTGGTGACGCCGCTGGAACATCGGCGACTCGCTGGAACCTCGGTGACGACATTGGAATCCTTGTGACGATATCGAAATCCTCGTGAATGATGTACCGGAACCAGGATGACGACACAGGAACCACGGCATCGCCTTTGGAACCCTGGTGACGTCTATGAAATCCTGGTGACACCGGAGGAAACCATGTGACGACGCTGAAACTCTGGTGACGACACTGAAATACTGATGACGCCACAGGAACCATGGTGACGCCTCTGGAACTTCGGAGACTCCGCTGAAACCCAGAGGACACCGCTGGAACCCTGGCTGCTACACTGGAACCCAAATGACACCACTGGAATCCTGATGACCTCATTTAGACACTCGTGATTTTCTGCTGAGAAAATGCTTAGTAATGCTTTGAGGGTCATTGAAAATTGGCTGCACTACATGTAAATACAGAAACGTATGCGTATAATTGTTGGCATTTTCTGTATGTTGGTACCAAACGAGGCATTTCTCTAGAAGATCTGTTGCAAAGGAATTGTGTGCGAGAGGTTTGACAACGGCAAGTTAGGTACAGGGGCTGTGATGCAGTAGAAGATGAACAGAGGTGACCAGAGGATGAAAAGAAGATGAAGATGAGGATGAATGGCAGATGTAGAGGAAGAGGAGGAAGAGTAGGAATAGCAAGATGAATTAGGCGAAGGAGAAGAAGCAGAGGAAAACAAGACCCACATTTCGTCACGTTTCTACTCGTTTGTATTATTAGCGTAATGTGAATCTCCAAAATTTCTTGGAACCATCGTCAGCTCAAAACCGGCGCTACATCAGTTCAAGTCCGCAATAGACAGGTTGTTCGATCCGTTTTGGTGCCAGATCAGAATCTGGGAGGTCAATCCGATTAGAAAGCACGATGGAAAGTGAACCTATGGTGTTGGTGGTGGTGCATCGGCAGTAAACGGACACGACAGCAAGAAAAATTCAGTCTTCAGTTTTCACACAGTCTTGAGTCTTGCTCTAAAAGATCACGGAAAGGAGGTCATGGCCTCTAAAATTTCGCTCAGGGAAACCATTTCTTGTCAACCTTCCCCAAATCCCACCCCACCCGGCATCTCCCCAATGCCACCCACGCGCGCCCTCCCCATCGAATGCACATGTGGCGCATTTAACGAATTCGCATCAACAATCCGTAGACTCTCATTCAGATGGCGCCACCGAGCGTTGAAAGAATTCAATTACGATGACGTGGACTCTTCCGGTTAGCCACTCTGAAATTGGCGCCTCTGGCGGGCGGGGCGGGCCGTTTCAGTGCGTAAGAGACAATCGCACGGGTTCTGGTACGATCAGAGTACAGTTGAGGAGTTGAGTGCACAGAATCTCTGGAGGGATTCGTACCGTGCCAGTTGCTGTTTGGAGATTATGATGGGTCAGTCAGGATGTAGTCGTAACGCTGTACAAATTGCGCATTCTAAGCGAATCCTGGGGAGAGGGAGAAAGTTTGGGATGAAGAGGGAGGAATGGTGGGAGGAGGAGTGGGAGGGAGGGCGGGAGGAAGGGATTAGGAAGAGATGGAATAATGGATGAATGGACAGAAGGACAAAATGATGTATCACGAGAACATTGCACCAGAGGCATGAGAGGACAGAGACAGACAGACAGCCAGACAGGCAGAAACCGAGAGAGAAACAGAGAGAGACAGAGACAGAGGCAGAGATATATAGAGTGAGAGACAGGGAGTGATGCGCGCGCACGGATCGAAGTGAGATAGAGACAGAGACCGAGACAAAAAGAGACAGAGAGACAGACAGCTAGAGAAAGGTAGCATGAAGTTTAGAGGAATGTGAGGATGAATTAAAGAGGTAATAAGGAATCATCGTCGTTGTCATCATCAGTAACACCTCAGCAGCTGTATTCGCTATTTCTGTCTTTCTGCTGACCACTCTGAACTTACTCCCTAATACAAGCTCCTTGCTCCTTGCTTCTTACTCCCTGTTAGCAGACAACTTTGACAGCGCCGTGCGCTGTCTGTGGCTGGCCCCGCGACTTGGACTGGGCTCTTGGTGGCACTGAATCCAGCGCCTCTGGGCCACTCTGTTCTTTTCCTCTCTAGCCTTAAGACCAGGTTTGGGCTGCGACAAATCCTCATTAGACAACCCTGTAGTGGAACTGTGCACGATTACTGTAGTAATAATAATAATGAAAAATATAATAACTACAATAATAAAGATAACCATAACCAACCATAACCAATAATTATATTGATAAGCTTCAAATTGACACAATTAAAAAACATAGAGTGAACAGTTAAATTAAAAAACAGAAAGTAATCGGTGGAGGTTCAAAGAGAAGAAATGAAGAAACCCCTTAGCCTATGGGACCAACGAGGTCCCGCTACCGGGGCCCACCCTTTCTCACATGGAAATACAAGCAGCGATTGGGACTGTAGCTAGCACAAAAATAGCTTTATACCTTAACTAATTAACTATATGAGCAGGCACCTCACTTCTAAAGAGTATTCTGTTCAAGCAATAAAACGTTTGTTATTCGTTTTGAATAATACGCAAGACTTTGACAACCGAATATCCAGAGGAGTTGCATTCCAAAGAGAGGGACCATTATATTTCAAAGCTAATTGCCTATAGTGGTCGTTATACAAAATATTGGTCTATGGTTAAGCACAAAGCGAGTATGGTAAGGACTAATAGATGAGGTCTGAGCGAAGTAGTTTGCGAAGCAAATGGGGAGTATATTGTTAAAGTATTTGTACATGAACTCATTGGTCTGGAGGGCATTTATTTGAGAGACAATAAGAATGTTAATCCTGCAGAACATCTGAGTAGGTGGTATACGACCATATTTATTGCAACCAAGATTATCCGAATAATTCTTTTTTGCAGGAGTAACAGTCTTTTCAGTCTGGAGTTAATAATAATAATGATAATAATAATAACGACAAAAACAACAGCAACAACGACAATAGTAATTATGGCAATATTGTTTCTCTCAAAACCTTTGATTTTCTAGAATCGGATGAAACCGTTCCTATTATAGTTCATTAGCTGACTTCGAACAATTTTCCCTCTAATGGCATTAGAACTACAACGGGTAAAAATAGCAGCAGTGATAAAAACAAATAATAACGATAATTCACACAAAATCGCCAGTCCTTTCATGTAGTTTAATGGAAAGAGGATGTGCGAAGATGATGGGTTGAGCAGATTAGAGAATACGCTTAGAGAAATAATGATAGAAGCTTTGGGAGAAGCAGAGAGGAGATATTAAGAGGCAGAGAGAAGACAGAGAGAGACATTTAGAAAGAGAGAAGACAGGATGAGACGGGAGATAC